>CAUYRT010029696.1:0-16835 GCA_963574885.1 Lepilemur ruficaudatus
CCAACTAAAGATATATATACAAAAAAATGAGCCGGGCGTGGTGGCACATGCCTGTAGTCCCAGCTACTCGGGAGGCTGAGGCAGAAGGATTGCCTGAGCCCAGGAGTTTGAGGTTGCTGTGAGCTAGGCTGATGCCACGGCACTCTAGCCTGGGCAACAGAGTGAGACTCTGTCTCAAAAAAAAAAAAACAAAAAACAAAAAACACATCAGTTGTATATAATTAATATATATAATTTTATTCATCAATTTCAAAAATAAAACAATAAAGAAAAATTTCAGCAAATTAAAAAGAAATTTAAAATATTTTAAAAGAAAAACACTATTTAACAGGATTTATATGCTGACCAAAAAGAATTCTATATTCTACTTGTTACATTCATAGATTAAAAGAGTCCCTATAATAAGGATGTCAGTTTTCTCCTAAATAACATATAAGTTTAATGTAATTCCAAAATCCCAGCAAGACTCATTGTAAATATAAAAAAGCTTTTTCCAAAATTTGTATGACAAAGGAAATAGAATAGCTAAGACAATGATGAAAAAGGAGAATGAAGAGGGAGGAAAAACTCTACCTGATTTTTAAATCCATTTAACTACATTAATCAAGACTGTGTGGTATTGGCAGACAGGCTGACACACAGATCAATGAATCAGAGTCCTGGACCCAAAAGTAGATCCACACACGAATGGCCAAATGATTTTTTGACAAAAGATGCAAAGGCAACTCAATGGAGTGAAAATCTTTTCAACAAATGTTGCCAAAGCAATTGGATATCCATAGGGAAAATAAATAAATAAACCATCTCAATGTAAAACTCATACCTTACACAAAAGTTAACTCAAATGGATTATGGATTTAAGTGTAAAACATAAAACTATAAAAAATTTTAGGAGAAAATCATCAGCTTGTAAGGTTTGTGAAAAGTTCTTAGACATTACAGCAAAAGCATAATCCATAAAAGAAAAAAATCTATAAATTAAACTTCACAAAAATTTAAAAGTTTGCTCTGTGAAAAACCCTGTTAAAGGATTAAGGTACAACATACAGACTGGGAGAAAACATTTGTAAATCATATATTTGACAAAGGTCTCATCTCTAAAATACATAAAGCACTCTCAAAACTCAACAGTAAATATACAAAAAACCCAATTAGAAAATGGGCAAAGGACATGAAGAAATATTTCACTGAAAAAGATATGTGGATGGCAAATAAACATGTGAAAAGATGTTCCAACATCACTTGCTATTAGGGAAACACACATTAAGACTACAAAGGTTCTATCAATACTATTAATATTAGAACCTATTGGAAACACTAAGGGGAAAAATGACAATGCCAAATGCTCACAAAGATGGAGAGAAACTGGATCTCTCATACATTGCTGGTGGGTATGTAAAATTGTACATGCATTTCGGAAAATTGTTTGGCAGTTTCTTAGAAAACAACATGAACTTTCCATATGAACCAGCAATCACACTCCTGGGCATTTATCTCAGAGAAATGAAAATTTACATTTTCACAAAAACCTACACATGAATGTTCACAGCAACTTTATTTGTAATAGTCAAAAAACAAAACTGTCCTTCAACAGGTAAATGGTTAAGGAAACAATGGTATATCCATACCATGGACTAGTGCCCTGCAACGAAAAGAACAAATTATAAATATGTACAAAAGCTTGGATGGCTCTCAAGGGCATTATGCTGAGTGGAGAAAAGCCAGTATCAAAAGGTCACCTACTCTATGATTCCATTTATGTAGCATTCTAATTATAGAGATAGTAAATAGATCTTTGGTTGCCAGGTATTAGGTATAATATGGATGGGAGTAAATTTGACTATGAATGGGTAGCATGAGGTAGATATTTTCGGTAATGTAATAGTTCTGTATCTGTGCAGTGGTGATTATAGGAATCTAGACATATGATCAAATCACATAGAATTATGTATACACATTTTATGACTATCACTTTACTAGTTTTGCTGTTGTAATCTAGTTATATGAACCATTCAGAGAAACTGGGTGAAGGGTACCTAGGACCCCTCTGTAATTTTTTTTTAACTCCCTGTGATCTATAATTCAAAATAAAAAGTTAAAAAGAATAAAAACAATGACCAATGCAAGATATGCCTGGTGAAGATGCTAAACTTTAAGGGGAAAAAAATCTTATGAATATCTAGGGAATGAAAACAAGTCATCTATAATAAGCAAAAATAAGAATGCCTTCAAATATGAAAAGAGTAAATCAATATTTACATAGTTTTGAGAAAAAGCAAGAGTGAGCCCTGCTTTTAATACCCGACTTGTCATTCATTTATAAAGGCAACAGAAATACTTGCGAATAAGCAAAAAGCTCAAGAATTACTGTGTTCATGAAGTCTTTTCTTTTTAAAAATCTACTCAGTGACAAAAATCTAATCAATCAAAAGATGAGTCAAATAAAGAATACAGAAACTAGAACACTGTGTTATAAAAGAATTGAGGGTAAACACTGAATGTATTTAAACATAGAACTAAGAAAAATCAACTGTTGGAATTACAGCAGCTGAATATAATAAAATATTGTAACCCAGAAATGAAAATCCAATGAAAAAATAACAAAACAAAAATTCAGGAGTAAAGAAAGACAGGCTTCTACTTAAAGAAGTACAAGCTAATGATTTTATTATATTTCACAGGAGGAAATCAGTTGATGGTGTTGAAGCTTAACCAAGCTATTAAAGAATAAGAATAGTATATAAAAATTCCAAATATAGTAAGGGAAAGTACAGATACATGCTTATGTACATACACACACACACACACACACACACACACAACATGCATGCACACACAACCCAAAGAAAATACTGACTATATAAGAAAAGATAAAATAAAGGAGGGAGACTTCAACTTCCAACAATTTAGTAGCATAGACATTCTGAAAGAGTCAGTAAAAAGTTTGTAGATACCAAAAGAAATCATGACAAACTTTAAACCATAACTACGTTCATATGAAAATAAGAAACACCCCAGTGGCTCAAAAAGAAGAAGTTGAAACCAGAGAGGTAAACTGGCTCTGAAGTCATGACTGCCCTGGATATTTATGGATATAAGAAACCTAGAACCTGAGTACTAATGTCCATGCCAAGATGGGTCTTTGGGCCCATGTAACTTGGAAGGCTGGACTCTAAAACCCCTTTACAGAGCCAGGACCCTTAAAATCTATATTTTTAGTGAAAGAGTAAGCTATATTTGAAACTGCCCACCAGCAAAGGGAAAGTATGAGTCTGTTTCCACTTTACACAGTTGGATAATAATGTCCAGAGAGAATTCAGAACCACAGGTCTGCCCTCAAATTGGTTTTAAGTTCCCAAAGGAGAACATTAAATTAAAGTGATGCAGAGAGTACAGCAGCCTGGGAATCACAGTAGATCCAAAAGAAATGCAGGGATACACGTTCGAATCAGGCTTTCAGTATTCTTAGAAACTAAGATTAGTCAGGAACAAATACAAAAACCAAGTTCCCAAAATATATAAAATAGCAAGCTGATACTAATGAAAACAAGCAGAAATAAAATCAGTAGAATTATAACCACAAAGATTTCAGCTATTAAAATAATCAAGTAAGAATGCAAAAATAACTTTTTTAAAGCTTTAAAGAAATAAAATAAAAAACAAATATTTTACTTAATAAACACTTTTATAATATTTATTTGTATTGGGCACTGTTCTACAGGCTTTATTTACATATTTGCTCATTAAATCATCAACCACTCTATAAAGTAGGTGCTATTAATTTTATGGATACGAAAACTAAAACTTAGAGAAGTTAAGCAACTTGCCTAAATTTACACAGTGGAAATTGTGATGCTAGAATCCAAATCCAAATTCCAAAGGGAATATGGCTTCAGAATCTGTGCTCATAACAAATATGTTATAAGCAATCATCCAAAATCTATCAACAATTACCTGTTCTATTTTTTAAAAATGAAGGAAAAAATAGAACTACTAGACTGGAAATATAATTGAAAGTAAAAACTCAATGGTCAGTTAAACTGCAGATTAGACACAGCTGAAGAAAGAATTAGAACTGCATTTCAAAGTTAAAATCATTAATCAGATTGCACTGGAGAAAGATAAGGTAATGGAACCCAAAGTTTAAGACATAATATTTAATCATCTAGTGCTATCTCAGAAGAAGAAAGTAAAGAAGTGAAAGAAGAACACTATTCAAAGAGATAACAACTGAGATTTGTTCAGGACAGTTAAGAGAAATGAATCCACAGATTAGGGAACTACCAAAAATCTGAAACTATACAAATAAAGATACAATGGGCATGGAAAAAGAATAGTAATTATTAAGCTAGAGTGAAAACTGGGGACAATAAAGTGTTCATTAAAAATCTCTCTTCTATTTTTGTATAAGCTTGAAAATTCCAATAAAATAAAATTAAAAATAAACATTTAGATACATAATATTATCTTTGGCCAAGTCAAAAAAGCTTCTAAAAGCACCCAGAAGGAAAAGCCTGATAAGCAATGATCAGACCGAGGGCCAATTTCTCCAAAATTGACAACCAAGACATGGATATAATATTAATAATATCTTCAAATAGTTAAGAGAAAGAATTACATAACTGACTATATTTTTATTAAAGAGTTGTTTTTAAAAATGATATTTTTAGATAAGACAAAATGGGAAGTCTAGTACCAAAAGACTCTCACCAAAAGATTTAAACAATGTTAAACCATATACTTAGATAAAAAAAAATAAACAAATTAATAAAACACCACCAGAACAAAGGAGAGCAAATAAAACATATGGATAAATTTAATCATTCATTGATCATTAAAGAAAAAATAATATTTAAATTAGGGGATAAAAATAGAGGTAGGGGGCTTCTGCTTCTGAAAATTAAAGAGTGATTTATAACAGATATCTCATTAAGAATAATAAGAGGGGAGAGGGAAAACAGCTAATTAGAGACATTGGCTGCCAGATCGTCTCAGAGGGAAGGAAAGGTTTCAGATAAAGGAGAGGGGGAAAAACACAGCTCAAGTGTAATTTGGAGGGAAAGGTGCTAGAGCCTGCCAGAGATTTCATGGGAAGAAGTTGAAGGGCAGAACAGGAAACAAAAAGATATTGGCAGAGATCAAGCCCAGAGAAGCTTGAAACCTGGTGAAGAGGGTAGATGGGGGTTTCGTTTCTCCTTCTTCACATCTCTGGTAGTCGGTGGGCCTCCAAGCTGCTGGAGAGAGCTTTTCTACCCTCACAAGCCCAAAGGATGCTGCAACCACTGAATTGGGGACCTTCTTGAAAATAAAGCATCAGGCTTCCAGCCCCTTCAGGGTTACTCCCCGTAGCAATGGTCTAGAGCCAAAATGGTGGGCACCATACTGCTTCTCCACCCATAGTGTTTCTTCATCCACCCCAAGGAGCTCCAGCCCCTCAGTTTTCATGACACCTGTTCCCACATAGACAGTTCCCAACTCTTGCCTAGACTGTGGAGGGCCCTGAAGAAATTGTGTGATCCAATAGCTTAGACATTCCATGTGGACTTCCTTACAGGGAGAGGGACGAGGAGGGCTGCATTGCTGGCTTTCCTCCATATAGATTCTTTTCCTCCCCTGACCCTCTCCTGCCCACTACAGCCTAGAGGAACAATTGAGCCAAGATTCTGAAAAGTGGCTGACTCCCCGTTGTTGGTGTGCCCATGAGTCTGAGTTTTCCACAGAGAGTTGGGTTCATACCTTTCCCCTTGAGAACTTGCAATGGACTTAGGGGTACTCGGTCTGCAAGATCCCTGACCGCTGGCACTTCCCAGAGCTTCCTGCTGATGGTATAGGTGCAAAGGCTGGATCTCATACCCCCAGGATTCCATCAGGTTGTTAGGGGACACAGAGGGGAGATTTGAGAATTAAACTTGGGAGTCAAGGGAGCCCACATGGGCAGAACTGACAGAAGAGTGTAGCATGGGTCCAAGCTGCAGCGCACTGGTGTAGCACCCCTCCCCCCACAGGAAAGCCATGTTTTCAGACTGGGGCAGGACCTCGGACTGAAAAGTTTCCAACCCATGGTGCCACTGTTGGTGAGCTCAGTGAATTCGGCTCCTGTTTGCAACCAGATATTAGAAGGAGACTCACAGGGCAGGGTAGGAGGGAGAAGATCAAAACTCACTCCCTACAGCCAGTCTGTGAAGGCCAAATGGCCCCATTCCCACAAGCAGACTTTCTGCTTTGGTAAGGCTGCTTGAAGTTATCAAACAAGGACTTTGTTGCCAAATATGATCAACTCATGGAACATGATTTTTTTAAATGTACAATGAGATGAAAATCTTTACCAAGGAATTGAAACTCTGAGGGAAAAAAAAAACTATAATTCCTAAAACTGAAAAATATAACTATCATAATTAAGACCTCAATAGGTACATTCATATATCAAATGTCTAATATGTGCTGTTTAGTAAAGATGAAAAGTTGAAGAACACATGCAGAAGGATACCTCCAAAGAGTCACTTACCCTCTAGAGGGAATCTAGAGAGAAGTGCAGAGGAAGGGGTTGAGCTTAATTATACTTTTAACTTTAAACTCTTTACTATTCTTTGATTTTCCCCCTCATGAACTGGTATTACTTCTATAAAATAAATTAATTAAAATTGAATGAATTCAGAAAATTAACAAGTGCTTATTACAGAAGAAATTTAAACCTACAGAGTAGTAGGGAATAATTTACCTTCCCTCATAATGCCAACTTTCAGAGATAGTAACATTTAATATTTGTTGCTTCTTTCTTCCAGCTTTTTGCCATGCATGTTTTTTATTCGTTGTGATCACATGGTATGGGAGACAGAATCCTAAGATATCCCCCCAAATTCTTGCCCCTCTACATACATGCCATTTATAATTTCCTTCTATTGAGTTTGGACAGGTCCTGTGAATGTAATTGGATAGTTACTCCCTTGATAAAATTACATTACTTAAGGCTCTGTCTTAGCAGACTAAAGAGAGATTCTCCTGCTAGCTTTGAAGTGATCTCCATGTTATGAGAAGGTCACATGGTTAGGGCCTGAAGGTGTCCTCTAAGACTTGAGAGCAACTTAGGGCCAACAACTAGTAAACATACAAACAAAATCCCCCAGGAACTTCAGCCCTGCAACTGCAGGGAACTGAATTCTACCAAGAACAAGTGAACTTGAGAAAAACTCCAAGCCAAAGATGGGACTACAGCCTTAGCCAACACCTTGATTTTAGTCTGATGGGAACATGAACAGAAGATCCAGGTAAAAATACACCAGTCTCCTAACCAACAGAAACTATGAGACAATGAATGTGTATTGATTTAAGCTGTTAAATTTGTAGCAATTTGTTGTGTAGGAATAGAAAACTAATACATATCACATATATAAAAGTACTACAAGTTGATTGTGTAATTACAAGCATAAGAGAAATGTAGAAAATTTGCAAATATAGAAAAGTATAATAACCACTGAGAAAGTAATTGGATACAGATAATTATACTTCATATTTTGTTTAGTTCATTAGAGTGTTTATGTTTTCATCTATAAATACTTTATTGTATATCTTTAAAAGATAAATTGTCTTTAAAAAAACATAACCATAATACAATTATCCCAGCTTTAAGTCCTCTGTGCTTTTCCAAGCTATACTCATGGTGATGGCTAATTTTACGTGTCAACTTGGCTAGGTTCTAGTCCTAGTTATTCAATCAAACACTAATCAAGGTGTTGTTGTGAAGGTAATTTGTAGATGTAGTTAATATCTATAATCAGTTAACTTTAAGTAAAGTATATAATCTGTAATAATCTGGGTGGGCCTCTTCCAATCATTTGAAAGGCCTTAAGAGGAAAACTGAGGTTTCTCTGAGGGAGAAGAAGTTCTGCAGTCTAAGAACTGCAACACCAGCTCTTGCTGGAGTTTCCAGCCAGCCAGCTTGCCCTACAAATTTCAGACTTGTCAGTTCCCGCAGTCACACAAGTCAATTCCTTGAATTCATGTGTGTGTGCAGTAGATCCTCATTATTCTCAGGAGGAATCCTCCATATTCATGAATTTGCCTACTTACTAAAATTTATTTGCAACCCCAAAATCAATATTCACAGCACTTTTGTGTTATTCCCAGTGATGTGCAGAACGACAAAATGTTTGAGTCACTGTTGCACACATTCCCAACTGAGACTGAATAAGGTGATGCTCTGCTTTCTTGTTCCAGTTCTCATACTGTAAAAGAAGGATCCTTTTCAGAATCTATGTAGTGCTTTTTTTTTTTTTTTTTACATTTTTGTGCATTTGGTGATTTTGCTATTTAAAACATCCTGCAAGCATAGTGGTAAAGTGTCATTGAATGCTTCTAAGCACAAGTCTTTGATGTGCCTTACAAAGAAAATGTATATGTTAGATCAGCTTTGTTCAGGCATGAGTTACAGTGCTGTTGGCTGTGAGTTTGATGTTAATGAATCAATGATATATATTATATAAAATGCCTTTAAACAGAAATACGCATAAAGTAAGGATATATAATAAACAGTTGACAAAAATGTTGTGAGCAAAGGTTTGCAGGAAACTACTCTGTAGTTTCCCTAGGAGCAATTGTTCATTATTCACTGATTCACTGTTCATGGAGACTTTATAGAGCATAACTACAGTGAATAACAAGAATCAACTATGTATGTGTACGTGTGTATATACATATACATATACACGTATATAATCCTACTCACCCTGCTCCTCTAGAGAACCCTGAATAACACATTCATCAACCCCCTCCTAGAAGATTCTGAGCCCTCGGCTCACAATTACTGCCAAGACTGAGGTACTGTAACAAAAAGGAATATCCTATATAGGATATATAGGATATATATATCCTTGAATAGAAGTTGACAAACTACAGCCAGCATTTGTTTTTGTAAATAAAGTTTTATTAGAACACAGACACACCCATTCATTTATGTATTGTCTATGGCTGTTTTCATGCTACAAGAGCAGAGTTGAGTAGTTGTAAGAGTGAAAACATGGCCTGAAAGGTGAAAATATTTACTATTTTGGTCCTTTATAGAGAAAATTTGCTAACTCCTGTATTAGAAAATTAGATCATATTAAAGGCTGAAAGATATATATATGTGTATATATATACTGAACTTGATAGCAAAAATATCTGACTGAAATCAAATGGTTTATTAATCTTTCAATTAAAAAAATTCAGTCAATTCAGTGTTGGGTTTTTTATTTTTATTATTTTTTTGAGAATCTTACTAAAGTTCTGTGGTCCTTATGTTTCTCTAATGCAGTTCTAATACTTCTCATAGAAATTTCCCAGCTAGATTTGTTGCCCAGCATAGCTAACAAGTACAATAATAGAACAACAATACTCTTACTTTAAATGGTCAACAATGAGGTAAATGATTTTATCTCAACTACATAATAAAGGATATGTCTTTAGGAACACATATCCTGGTACTGAGAAAGAAATAGAAGCAAACGTATAATAGCTAAAAGATATATGAAAAGAACAATTTTCACTTCCAGCTTACAGAAGCTAAAAACCTTGCAATGCAATTGCATTTCAGATTTTGCTTCTCTAATTAAGGCTAACTGCTGCAACTGGAAAGCCATCAGAAATTTAGTTACTTAACACAGTTGAGGTTTACTTTTCTCAACTGTAAAGCTTCATATGGTTCAGGCAGCCCTCCTCCACCTTCATTTCTGCCATTTGGAACATGTGGCCTCATGATCATAACTGCAGGGAAGAGAGAGACAGAGCGAGCACACTGGCTCTTAAATTTCTCCCCCTAGAAGTGACACATGTCACTGCCACTTGTATTCCATTAATGAAAACTAACTGCAAGAGAGGAAGGAAAATGAAGTGGGGAACTCATGAAACAGTCACTGCGCACAAATCATCTCTACCACAGGAACCAAACCAAGTAAGAGCCAAAAGTCGTTTGTACTGTATTCTTCATCATTTTGACTCATCCCTTTGTCAACTTCAGTGTGTCTAAAGCAAAACGATACGGTATGGATCAAAGGCAATTCATTGTATTGTTTCTTACACATGTGAGATTCATTTTTCTCTCCCCTTAATTAATTCAACAAACATGTGTAAGCTCTTACATTAGGCCATACATTGTTCTAAGTACTAAGAGAATAAAACAAAAAGGGATCTGAAAACTTGAGACACTTATATTCTTTCTTGTGGGAGAAGAGGAAAAAGAAAGACTATATAAGAAAACAATTCAATATGTTAAAGGTGACAATTATTATAGAAAAAAATAAAAAGTAGATCAAAATAAAGTCAGAGACTGTTGGGGCTGCAGGTTAGACACTGTATTAGTTTTCTACCACTGCTATAATAAATTACCACAAACTCAGTGCCTTAAAACAACAACACAAATTTGTTATCTTACTGTTTGTAAGTCAGAAGTTCAGATAAGTCTCATCGGTCTAAAATCAAGGTGTGGGCAGGGCTGTGTTCTTTCTGGAGGCTCAGAAGGAGAATTTTTCTCCTTTTCCAGCTTCTGGAAGCTGCCTGTATTCCTTGGCTCATGGCTGCATGACTCCCACCGTCACATCTTCTCTCACTCTGACCCTCCCACCTCCTTCTTATAAGAACCCTTGTAATTATATTGGGTCCACCTGGATAATCCAGGATATTTCCCCATCTCAAGATCCATAATTTAATCACATCTGCAAAGTCCCTTTTGCCTAATATGACAACATATTCACAGGTTCTGGGGATTAGAATGTGGACATCTTTGGGGGACCACTCTTCAGCCTACCACACACATTAAATAAAGTGGTCAGAATAAGCCTCATTGAGGAAGGGATAACTGCCCCTAAATTTGAAGAAAGAAATAGAGTTAGTCAAGTGGATCTTTAGGCAGAGGGGCAACTCCAGTAAAGGCCTTGCAGTAGGAACACATTTGTGTTCCAGAAATGCACAGAGGTGCCTGTGGCCAAAGTGGAGTGAATGAGTTTGACAGGTGTAGATCATGATGTCAGAAAGGTAATTAAGGGCAATTTTGAGTGGTGCCTCCAACTTTCATGAGGACTTTGTTCTTTCTCTCACTGAAATTGGGAGCCACTGGATAGTTTTGATTATGGGGGTGATGTGATCTTATCACTCTGGCTGCTGAATTGAAAGTAGAATGCAATAAGACAAAGTACATAGAAGTATGGAGACCTGTTAGATGTCAAAACAAAAACCGCACCAGATGTAGTTAAACAGGTAAAGAAGACTTCATTCAATACAATTGCAGTAGGTCTTCTTTGGAGAAATGTCTTCTCAAGTCCTTTGGTAATTTTTCAATTGGGATATTTTTTCTATTGAGTTGTAGGAATTTCTTATATATTTTGGATATTAGCCCCTAATATTAATAAAGTATGTGGTCTGCAAATATTTTCCATTCCATAGGTTGCTTTTTCATTTTATTAATTTTTCATTTGCTGTGCAGCTTTTTTATTTGATGTAATCTCACTTGTCTGTTTGCTTTTTTAGCCTGTGCTTTAGGTATCAGATCTAAGACACACAAATGACCAGCCAGCATATGAAAAAGTGCCCAACAACACTAATTATCAGGGAAATGCAAATCAAAACCAAATGAGATATCACCTTACACCTGTTAGGATGGCTATTATCAAAAGACAAAGCACAAGTATTGGTGAGAGTGTGAAGAAGAGGGAACCCTTGTACAGTATTGGTGGAAATGTAAATTAGTACAGCCACTATGAAAAACAGTAAGGAAGCTCCCTAAAAAATTAAAAACAGAATTACCATTTGATCCAGAAGTGGATCATATCCAGAAGTGGATATATGCCATTTGGGTGTATGGGTATATACCCAAAAGCAATCCTACTTTGGGGTATATTTGCAAAGGGATGAAATCAGGATTTTGAAGAAATATCTGCACTCTCATGTTCATTGCTGTACTATTCATAATAGCTATGATATGGAAACAACCCAAATATCTATTGACAGATGAATAAAGAAAATGTCATACATATTAATACATACAATGGAATATTATTAATCCTTAAAAAAAGAAGGAAATCCTGCCGTTTGGAATAAATGGATGAACCTAGAGGACATTATGCTAAGTGAAATAAACCAGACACACACAAAAAAATACACATGATCTCACTTACATGTAGAATCTAAAATAGTCAAACACATAGAAGCAAAAAGTAGAACTGTGGTTGTCAGGGGCTTGAGGGAGAACGAAGTGGGGAGATATTGGTCAAAGGTACAAAATTTCAATTATGCAAAATAAACAAGTTCTAGAAATCTACTGTACAGCATAGGACCTTTGATTAACAATACTGTATTGTGTACTTAAAAATTTGCTAAGAGAATAGATCTTATGTTAAGTGCTCTAACCACAAAAAGAAAACAATAACAATAACAACGTTAAATAACAACAAAAGCAAAAATGGGGGAAGTATCAAGAGATATTTTCAGAGGTGACAAGATTATGGCATTGATGGAGATGATGGTTTCATAGGTACATACTTATCTCCAAATACATCAAGTTACATACATTAAATATTTACAGCTTTTTATATGGCAACCATAAAAAAATAAAAGATTATTGTAGTAGGTAAGAAAGTTCAGAACTTATTCTGAGCTCAACTCTGCTGAAACAAAAGGCAGTAAGGTTTTTAAGAGCCGGCCGGGCTTGGTGGCTCGTGCCTGTAATCCTAGCATTCTGGGAGGCCGAGGAGGGTGGATCATTTGAGCTCAGGAGTTCGAGACCAACCTGAGTAAGAGTGAGACCCTGTCTCTACTAAAAAAATAGAAAGAAATTAACTGGACAACTAAAAAAAAAAATACATATAAAAAAGTTAGCCGGGCATGGTGGCACATGCCTGTAATCCCAGCTACTTGGGAGGCTGAGGCAGAAGGATCGCTTGAGCCCAGGAGTTTGAGGTTGCTGTGAGCTAGGCTAACGCCATGGCACTCTAGCCCGGGCAACAGAGTGAGACTCTGTCTCAAAAAAAAAAAAAAAAAAAAAGAGTGGAGTGAGGTGGAGATCCTAACCCATCTCTATTTGTTAATTGGCTTTACCCAAAGGAAAAGTAAACAGTTTTTTATCTTCATGATGGGACAGTTTTACAATTTCTAACAAGGCACCCAGTGGAATAGTTAGGCTCCAATGCTCCTGCAGACACTGGGAGACAGGAGCACTACCTTCCTTGATAACTACATTTCAAAGAGATGGCTCCCAGGACCTTGGAAATGACAGTCCTGATTGTAAAACTGGGAAGAGGTTTTTAAAAAGATTGACATCTCAGAAGAGCAGAGAAAAGATTTACAATTGCAAGTTTTCTAAAGTAAATGCGCTAAGAAAAGGGGGGTCAGGAACCTAAAATAAGAAGGAAGCCTGTCTAAAGTTTAGTCAAACTGAGAGGTACATTAAAGTCATATTGGTCAGAGACTATTTCAGTAAACAAAACCAAAGTAATGGTAGTTTGGACCAGACTAGTAGCAGTGGACCTGAAAAGCAGATGATGGACTCTAGATGCATTTGGAAGGTAGAGCCAAAAAATTTGATGAGGGATTAGACGTGACAGGGCAAGAAAAAGAAGGAACTCAAGGACAATATCAAGGTCATTCTACACACACCGTCACACATAAACCACTATGCCACCTTGAGCTGTGTGCCTTAGTATGGTAGTTTTCCTCTTTTAGAGGATCCTCATAGTCACAAAGATGAAATAATACTTGTAAAGTGCTAAACAATATCCATCACTATAAATACTCAGTAATGTCTTTGGTAAATATCGTAGGAGTTATTAACTTTCGACAGTGTCATAGAGGAGAAATCTGAAGTCAGCCTGATGTTAATGCCTTTTGAGGTAACTTGCTTAATATTAGTAGGGATATTTCCGGCCTCTCAAAAAATTTGCCAAGATCTTCTCAGTGTGATTCTCTTTCAATTATTTCCCCTGAAACATCAGATTTTTTTCTACCTGCTTATTCAGGTGTTTAGTTAATATAAAAAACATTTATGTAATTTTATATTTGTTATATTGATTACTTATTTGGAAATAGAGAAAATCATCTCCAGTATTATCTCTTTATCCAATTCACCTTCCCTCCCATTATTTTGTGTTTGTCCTATTCTCTTCCTTTGGGAGATCCTCTCATGTTCATCCTTCAAGTCAATAGTTAATGCCAAAAATTAATTCTCATGCCCGATGCTTATCTTAGGAAAGATCCTTAGACCAATTTGGAGTTGTCTCTATTTCTAACAGCTGCTTCTTCCTGGGTTTTTTGCTCTCTACCATTTCATCCACCCGGACCGCATTCCATGCCAGAGGTTTTACTCCTCTGTGGGAAACTCCTTACCTTTTTTTGTTTTTTATTATTATCATCACTACTTCTGTCACAAATGTTGCCAGAACCTGGGTTTGAAAATATTTTATTTCTCTCTTCATCCTTTATTACTCATCATCCAGAATCATAGGTTTCTTAGAAGAAGAGTAAAATGATAAGATGTGTATTTAAAAAGATTAGTCTGGTGGAGTGTAGGATAGATGGGAATCAGTGAGCCCAGCTGAGGAAGTGAGTTAGGAACAAGTTAGGCACTGGTGGCAATGGAAAGAGGAAGACAGATAAAAATATAAAACAGCTTTAAAGAAAAAATCAAAATAAATAAAGGCAAAAGATGGGTCAATCATTTAGCAAAGTAAATAATACATAACATAGAAAGACTATTAAGGGGAGAATAAGTTTGTAAAATTGAGAATGCAACATAAAAAACAAAATGAAGTCAGTGGTTTTTTAAAAAAAAAAACCCAGAACACCTAAGATGTATTGAAGTAAAAGACAGCCCTCCACATAAGAACAAATGGCCTCCTTGTCACTGAAAACTGATCGATGGCACAATCCTGCTACAGAATATGAAGAAGAAAAGCAGAATTGAATCAGCCTAGAGCAGATGGCATAGTCACGTGGAGTGAAACCTATGAAATATGATCAAAAGAATTGGTTTCTATATCACATTCAAGATGACCCATTTTTTAACCTTAGCTAAGTCATTTAATCTCTGTGAATTTCAGTTTTCCCGTCTCTGTAAAGTGAGGTTAAGAGTACTAAGTAGTAATTTGGGCGCAGTGACTCTGGAGGCCAGGGTTGAAAAACTAAACCAGAGCAAATACAGTGCTGTAAATAGGAAAGAAACAACCAACTGCTGAAAGGAAATCCCACTGAGTCCTTTAGTAAATTAAACCCCAGTCTTCCCGAGTTGACAAAAATGAGAGCATATCCTCCTAGAAAAGCATTGCTTGTCTACAAATCCCTGATTCTTTTCCCCTGGGGCCAGGATGGTGGAGGAGTTAGCAAGAGAGAAGAGTCTCCACAGTAAGAATGACGGGTGTTGGTCCAACTTCCCTTTCCCACCTGAATATTGCCTTTTCATTGCTAATCTCAGAGTCTCAAAATTCGATTACATTAAGGAAATCTGCAGTTTTCCTTACAGGTCTGCTCCCTCCAAGTTGTCACTTAAGGAAATCAATTATTTAAATGTCACAGAATGGTAGTGTAGGCAACACACACATAAGATTGAAGAGCCATTTTCCCACCTTCCAGGAGCTCAGACCCTAACAGAGAAGACGATAACTCCCATTTTGAATCAGAACAAGAAAGAACACATCAGAGCTTTAAATAGACATTTGAGCAGCTATGAAAATGTGACTGGTCACTGAAGTACAAACTGGCATTACTTATTGTGTCTACCACTTGTTTCAAAATGTTTGTTTTTACCATCCTGAGCTGCCCTGAGTTTCATTTTCCTAATTATAGCCTCCTAATATACTATCAACAATGCTAAATATATGACTATTTGCATGATACACACGCACCACAGTGCACATTCTGAAAGCACTGTTTTCAGATAGACCCAATAAACTTTCTTCTCAGGCACATTCATTTTATACTAAATTATGTAAAACTCTTTAAAAATGATGAGTCCATATTACTTGAGTGCATTATATTCCTTCTACCACCATACTCCTTAAACAGGAATTAGATAGTGAAGAAATTATAAGAAAAGGAATCAGATTTTCTTTAGGTTTGTAATAATAGTTATATAAATATCCTTGCTTAAATTGGGAATATTAAATTGCCTTACTCATTTTATCTGGCAAAACATGACTTAGCACTCCAGAAAGGAATGGTGGCACTGATAAGGTAAGTATAAACAGTTAACAACAGGAATATCAGATGATAAAATCACTGATATTTGGTTGAAAATAAAATATGCCAGATCCTCCTAGTACAGCCGAAGTACAAGTGGAGCATTTTTATAAGGTGAACCATTTAATGCACTGTTACATAAACGTTAAATAGAAAGCTAGTTAAAATTTACTCATTCAGTTTCCATGTCTTCAATTAACTTATAAATAAGGCTGAATTTTCAATTTGGAAGAATGTGAAAGTTAATATTTATGAACTCTCCAGAGAAACAAGAGCATTTTTATTTTAGAAGAAACGGATGAAATCAGAAAAGGATGGAAAGATGTGGCTACATTTAAACCATCCAACAAAATAAGCATAGCTGAAATCATAATAGAAAGCAAACAGATATAGGAAAATTATTTGCAGAATACAGCAAGTCCTCAAATAACATTGTTTGATTCAACATTGTTTCATTATAATGTTGAGAGGTGAAAAAAAGTCAGTTCCCAGCTGGGGCCAATGTCTGTGGAGTTTACACATTATCCCCACATCCATGTGGGTTTTCTCATGGTACTCCAGTTTCTTTCCACATCTCAAAGATGTGAATGTTAGTATCACTAGCATGTCTAAATGATCCCAATCTGCGTGAGAGAGAGAGA
>CAUYRT010029698.1:0-204942 GCA_963574885.1 Lepilemur ruficaudatus
ATATGTGTATATTATTATATGTTATATATGTATATATAGTATATATAAAATAACATTACTGTGTTCTCGAGTTATATTTACATATAATTATAATTTTTCAAAAAATAAAATAAAATAAACACTAAAAAAGAAGCTGCAAAACAACAACAACAACAAAAAAACAAAAACCAAGCCAGAGTAAGAAGCTTTATGGAGATTTGCAGAAACTTAATGAAATGTCTTAAGATAGTGTACCACGTGGATAATGCCAATCCACCAACCAATAAAAATTTAAAAAGCTTTCCTTCAGCCCATCTCTTCATATAAATACATATTTATCAACTAGCTATGATGAACTCAATGCCAGATTCCCGGGGCTATGGACATATTTAGACAGATCCAGTTATTGCTCTTACGGAGATTACATTCTAGAACAGAAGTAGAGTTGAGTGCATATCTCTGGCCGCACAGGGGTTACACAGTTCCTCAAGGGTGGCCAAAGAGAGTTCTTCTAGGGAAGTAACTTATTTACTCCCAGATCAGGGGCTATTCCACCTACATTTGTTCTGTCGAGAAATGATTGCCCAGTACATTTTCAAATTGTGGAATTGTAACCTCATTCATTGTGGCAGGAGCAAAACTGAGGAGCCAGTGGAAGCCAAATAAAGACACTTGCTCCATGACAACTCACACTGCACAACGTTGGGAAGTACCACACGTCTCAGTACTAGACAGAGGATCTGCACCAGCTGGCAGGCAGCCCCCACCAGTGCAGCTGAGCTAGATATACATGGCTGCTCTCAGTAGCGTCTCCTAGCAGAACTTTTTCCAGGGATTTTTGAACATGGAGTAAGAACAGGAACATGGCAATGCTAAGTAATCTTGTCAAAAATGAAAAAAGCAGAGTTTGTTGCCCTCTGTGAAAGATCAACTGTGCCTCCACCTGATTCAGAGGCTCATTCTGTGGACCTGGTGTGCTCCCCGAATCTCCTTTAAACCCACCACTTTGATCTCAATGCACTCAGACACAACTACTGCTCTCAACATGTTACCAGGCAGGCAGAGTGTGCTTCTAAATGATTCCCTTGTTGGAAGGAAGGAAGGAAAGAACAAAGGAAGGAAGGGAGGGAGGGAAAAAGGAAGGGAGGGAGGAAGGAAGGAGGAAGGAAAGAAGCAATCGTATGAGCAAAAAGCAATCACTGATATTTGCCATATACTCGGTTTATAATGACAGCCTTGCCTCCTTCACGTGCATCATTTGGTAGCTTCCTCTCATTGTTGCCTGAGTACTAACAAGAAATTTGCTCTCAAGATCACAGCAATAAAGAGAGAGTTTTGAAATAGAAATATGGCATAGAAAAGGTACCTGCCCATAACAAACCAGATGTAAAGTAATGAGATTGAAAAGAATCACTAAATAAATATAAATATATGTATCCTCATATTCTATTTATGGACAAAAAGTGATATTCTTTCTATTTTTTTGTAACTTAATGTTTTAGCAAGCCATTTAAGTTCTCATTCTGAGAAACAACTAGAATATATGAGCATATAAAATTTGGCATCAGACCTGGATTTGAAGCTCAGCTCTACCACATGCTAGTTGTATCATTTTGAGCAAGATATTTAATCTCTTTTTATGTATGTCTCAATTTTACCATCTGAAAATGGAGGAAATAATCTTACTACAATTAGGGAGAAAAATAATTATATATAAGAATCTTTTGACATATATTAAGCCTTCAATAAATGGTCATGAAGTTGCTATTTTAAGAGACACCTGAGTTGGAACTAAAGGTAACGCTGCCTGAATTGAATGTGTTCCACCCTGTATCAGCAGTTGACAGACACAGTGAGCAAAATCCTTCATAGAATCCTGCCTTCGAAAGGCCTGCAGACCTGTTTTGCTCTTGTGCATCACCTCATTACATGTTATAATTACTGCACTGAAAATGGGCAATAAAGGAAATGTTAGAATGTCCAGTTGCATCAGTGTGTGTCTTAATAAATAAAACAGAAATAAGGAAATTCAAGTATGCTAGTATTAATAGGGACTTGAACTGGCACTGGATTGTCCCACCCAACAGGGTGGGACAACCACCGTATCATGGAGGGTCTATAAGGAATTTGAAAAAAGTTTAGGAGGTAGGATGGAGCACTCGCACTGCTCTGTTTATTGTTGGCAATTTGTAGCGTTTGCAGTTATCTGTGGGCAATTACATGGATTTTTGATTTATACAATCTACCTTTAACAAAGTCAACACTCACAAAATAGACAGGGCTCATAAAAAGATTTCTAGAAAACAAGTATGATTGTTGATAAAACTATTAACGCCAGCACCAGAGAACAAGAATGGCGGAGGTGCTTCCCTAATGTGGCTCCCCTGGAAGGCCACTCAGTTTGACATCGCAGCTGTTTCCACTTCTATGCCTGTGGCAGGCATGGAGGTGAACCTTTGTGATCTTCCTTCAAGGAGGAGCTTGCTGTCAAGCTGCAAGTAGCACCCCATCAGCTGACAGGCTCTGGGTATCCGTGCTACATCATCTGCCTCTGCTCTACCCTGGCAGCCAGTAAACGACTGATCCCCGTGGGAGTCCAAGGGTAGCAGCCAAAGGACCTGGCCACTTCTGCCCAATTTGGGCATCCTCTAAGGGCAATATTTTCTCTGGAGCTCCCGGTGGGTTGGCGGAGACATTTTCTGATCTGCAACTGAGCATGAGGAGCTCCCTGCCCAATTCTGCTTCTCCCCACCTCCACCCTGTGCCTTCGCTTTCACACTCGTCAGCACTGCAAGCAGTGTGGTGCATTGAGGTCTACAGGCCTATTTCTTTTTTTCTTTCCTTTTTGTTTTTCCTGCTCTCTTTTTCATTCTGTTTTTATCATCCATGGGTGTTATCCTCCAGTAAAACTCTTGAACTCCTGACCCATCGCAGCATCTGCTTCCAAGAGAGCCCAAACACATAGTGAGTCTCTGAAAAATGTTTCAGGGCTGAAGCATGGGACCTGGAAGTTGGATTTCCACAGAAACTGAATTATTATGGAATGTCTTCCCTTTCCTTTTCTGTATTTAGTTGCCTACTTTTGTTTCCTTGTATCTTTAATAATCAGCATTCCACTGATACTGTTTACACTTGTTGGGCTTGTTTTCACATCATTGTTCACAAAGAATCTTTGGAAGATTTATTATTAAAATATATTTGTACACTGCGTTTTTACAATTCTTTCCTAACTTACCACCAAACTTAATTTTTCAGAAGATAAATATAATACTTTTTAAGGATTATTTAATCGAACATTTATTCAATTTTTACTCTGTAGCAGGCACTTCTAAGGTACTGTGGTACCTGCAATTAAGCTGGTACCTGAGATTTCCTGTATTTGTGGCACTTATGTCCTCGGAGAGAGCCAGACACACAACAATGAACTGACTACCTGCCTCATCAAAACTTCCCAAGGTTTTGTCCCTCACTTTATTTCGTTCTCTGCTCCAGTGTCTCTTTTCAAAGGCCTTCTGTGGACACTCCATCCCATATAGATCTTCCCTTTATATTGCTGGATGTTTCTTCCTTGTACTTGCTGCATCAGAGTCAATATTTATTTGTTTATTCTTTATCCATATCCCCCACGAGAACATAAGCATCATAAAGCCAGCAACAATGTTTTCTGAATTTCCAAGTCCTAGAGCAGTATCTTTCACCTAGAGCACAGCTCTTCTCCAGGTGTTATGAGTTAAAAACAATGGCAATTTAACTAGAAGTTGTCTCCCTTCTAAAATTCAATAAGTAATATAAAATTGTATTTATTGATTGGCTATACCTCTTCTTAAGTGCAGGTTACATCTTGAGAAACGAGATAACAATAGTATAAAGCCAAAACAAAGAGAAAATATTTACTATATTTCATCTTCAGGCCATTCTTTGAACTGCACACATTTGTGTGTGTTTCAGACATCTCAATTTATAGATAAATAAATGTGCATGTGTGTGTTAAAAAGAATTTTTTGATAGGCTATACAAATACACTCAAGGACTCCTGGCTCTAGGCTTTATTATTTGTTTACTTATTTATTGGATATTGAAAAATTATGATTGTATATATTTATGGAGTAAAAAGTAATGCTATGATATATGTATATAATGTAGAATGATTGAATCAAGGTAATTAACTCATCCATCATCTCAAATACTTATGATTTTTTCTTCCCGTCTAACACTGTACTCTTTCACCAATATCTCCTTACCCCCATGCTCCCCAGCCTCTGGTAATCACCATTCTCTGCTCTCTGCTTCTATGAATTCAATTGTTTCAGATCCCACATATAAGTGAGAATAAGCTGTATTGGTTTTTCTGTGCCTGATTTATTTCACTTAGCATAACGTCTTCCAGGTTCGTACGTGTGGTTGCAAATGACGTAATTTTCCTGTCTTTTAAAGCTGAGGAGTATTCCATTGTGTATACAGAACACATTTTCTTTATCCATTTATTGGTTGATGGATACACATGATTTCAAATTGCTTAATATAATAGAAGGTGTTATGGGTTTAAGCTCCCCTCCCCCCACCATTCATATGCTTAAATCCTAACTGCCAGCATCTCAGAATGTGACTATATTGAGAAATAGGCTCTATGAAGCAGTAATTAAATTAAAATGAGCTCCTTAGAGTGGGCCCTATTCGATATGACAGGTGCCCTATAAGAAGAGGAAATTGGAACACACAGAGACGCAGAGGGTAAACCATGTGAAGACAAAGGGAGAAGATGGCCATCTACAACCCCAAGGAGAGAAGAAACCAACCCCACTTTGATCTTGGACTTCTAGTCTCCAGGACTGTGAGGAAGTAAATTTCTTTTGTTTAAGTCACCCAGCCTGGGGCATTAGTTATGACAGTCCTGGCAAACTAATACAGAAGACTATACAGGTTTTTAAAATAAAATTTTATATGAATTTGTCCTTACTCTTCCTATACTAGTCAGCAATTTCATTTTTATATATAACTATATTTAAGCTATAGATATTTCAAATCTGATATTTAAAATTATTTTACCACTGTAATGATACATCTATTTAATATATCTAGAAATCCCAGAAGTAAATAATGTGGTTATCGTATAGCCTCATATCACAAGATATTTATATTTTAGAACATACATGTTAAAATTCTTACAACCTATATAATCATGAATTTGCCTACTCTTATAATCCCAGTAAGTGGAAAAATTTAATGCTTAAATGGAACATTTTAGGAAAAAACTATTCTTCCTTAAATTGCAGGATTTGTTTTGTGTGTGTTATTGAAATCCATCTGCTTGTACTAAAGTTAAAACCAAGTAGATTTCTAGGGACACATTGCTCAGAATAAATAGCTGACCTTTGTTTGTCTGCCTGGTGATACACTGGAATCAGGATTATGAATGTGTGTTATCAAAAATGTTCAACAATAGCTCATTCTCAGCCATGACCCAATATCAGACATCTTATAGATGCTATTGAAATACTAGTGTTGCCAAATGAAACTGATATCCAGAAACAAAGAGAAAGATTGGATTTTGTCCTACTGTCTATGATAAACCAGTAACAAAAGCTGTAAAACAATACAGCTCCAGAACTGATGGATTCTGGCCAAGATTTAATAAAAATATATATATACATATGGTTAGGAATGCTCCAACTAAATTATTTGCAAATTCCTAGGTGAAAAGCAATTTACTACAGACATTGAGATGAGCCAAGTTAGCACTAATACTAAAGAAAAATAAACCAGCTTAGGAATGTACTTTTTACACACCAATATTCTTAGGACCCAGTCCAAGGTATTGGTTAACATTTTGGCTCACAGATTAGAAAGTTATTTAATGGTGTGAATCAAAAAGTAGATTCTCATTCAAAAGGATAACATTATTAATAATTTTATTGCATGCCATACATCTCAATCATTGCAGTGGACAAGAAGGCACAGATGTTTCATTAGATGTTAAGAAGGAATTTATTAAATTAATTGCCATGCACATTTTACATTTAGTAAAATGTCTAATAGCAAGTAAATCTTTCTACAAGATTAAGATATAAATTTCAAGGAGGAAGCCTAACATCAATACTCACTATCTCCAATTTCTCTCCTCCCATTCTTCCCTGAATCTGTTCCAATAAATATTTCATCTCACTCTTCTGCAATAGCTGCTGCTGTCAGGGGCCCATTGACTGATTCCCAGTCCTCATCTTATTTGATTTATCAGTGCCAGAGTTGATTCCTTCTTCCTACATGAAGTCTCCCTTTTCTTTGTCTTCTAGGACAACATTATCTTCTGGTTTTCTTCCTACCTCAGTAGCTGCTCCTCCTTATTCTCCTTTGGTGGCTCTTCTTTCTCTTCCTGGACTCTGGAGTGTCCCAGGTTTGTCCTTGTCCCTTTTCTCTATCTACACTCATTCTTGATTATCTCATCAGTTTCATACCTTTATTTGCTGTCTACATGCTGATACCTTTCTGAACTTACATTCTAGCCTCAATCTCTTCCCTAAATCCCAGTCCCACTTACCAAACTATTTCTTGCTACCTGCACTTGGATATCTATTAGCCCCACAAAGCTAACCTCTCCAAACACAAACAGATTTCTACCTAGCCCCAAACTGACTCCTCTTCTAGTCTTCTCCATCTGTTAATAGGATCTTTGTTTTTTCAGTTGCTCAGTCCTTGTGGCTACTCTTTACTGTTCTGCCTTTTTAACTCAGACTCTACTTCTAAACAATAGAAATTGTTGTCTCTACCTTCAAAATATATCCATAATCTAATTTTCCTTACCAACTCCACCACTACAACCCACTCCAACTTACTTTATCTCCTCCCTCTTAGATCATATTTGTTTCATTGAGTGATCAGGCTGTGTGTGTGGCAAATGTCAAAAGGCAGATAAGTACTATGCATACCAATACATGATTTGAGGTTGCTGAGAGCAGACTACACTCACATTAGGCTTAAGTGTGCAGTGTTTACTTACAGCAAAAGGAGAGAGTACACAAGATCCAGCAATGAGTTGGTTCTGCACAGTTAGTAGACATCTTCCATAGCCAATGTGGGCACTGTGGCTGAATATATCCCACTTCGTGTTGCAGTACGAGGGCCTCAACACTTATCCAGTGGATTATAAAATGCAGGAAGTTGGAGATGTGCATGAGAGTCATAAATAAGCAGTTCTCAGGAAAGTTTGCATGTGCCCTGTACAGAGGGAACAGAGACATATTAGCTGCACTGTGAGTCCATTGCACACAATGCAATTGGTGAGCTTGTCAGCACGTCCAACACGGGGCTCAAGATTCTTTTGGAATCTCAGGGAGGTGCTGGGCTGTGTGAGGATCCTTCCCTCACAAAACTCTTGACTCGCTCCTGTCCTTGCGTCTCTTCTCCACAGAGTGGCCCAGCAATCCTAAAACAGTCATCTTATGATCACAATGCTTTTTCTGCTCAAGCTCTCCAGTGCTTTGCCATCTCACTCAAGATGAAAGCTGTTACAATACCCAGAAGTTTCCACTTAACCCTATGACTTTTCAGATTTCCTATTACCTACTCCTTACTGTTCCTCAAATTTATCAAGTTTGCTCCCACCTCAGAACTCTGCACTTGCTCTTTTTGGAATTCCTCTGCCCAGAATACTCTTACTCTTTTACATTCATGAATAGTTTGCTTAAATTCCACTTTCTCACTGGGGTCTTCTCCAACTATCCTACTTAAAATTGACCCACATATACCCGGGCCCCCTGAAAGAACCTATAGTCCTTTATTATAATTGTTTAAAGGGAAACATTAATAGTTAAATTTATTGATCACTCAAATGAACTCATTTTATCTTTAAAAAGCCCCATGGAGGTAGGTATCCTTATTATCCCATTTTATAAATGAGGAAACCAAGGGACAGATAAACTGAGTGTGCAAAGTCACAGAACTAGTAGGTGACATATATTTGATATGAATTCAAATAGTCTAGTTTTAAGGATAAAACTTAAAATACTGAGATATATTAGATCTCCATGGTGGGAGATTAAACCTTATGTTAAAGACATAAGAAGCAATTACATTTTTAGTAGAAATTGACAGAAATCTATGTCAAATTAGTTTATAAACCAAAAAGAATTTATGGTCACGTTTAACCAATATAGAAATACCCACAGTGATGAAAGGGACTCAAATCCTATCTTCAGGACTTTCCTCTTCCCTCTACAATCTCTGCTTTTCTGAGCAGGTTTGTCTGTTTTTTCCATGGGCAGACTTTCTTCACAAGGCAGCAACAGGTTGTGCAGGTGGCAGGGCTGGGGGGTCTGCAACAGCTTAAGGGACATAAAATTCCTGTTTGGCAACTCCCGAGGAAAGAGAGAGCTACTATCCATCTGTCAGCATCAGTGTGTAACATACTGTCCATTTTTGGTGAGTTGACCATCCTTGGTCCACTCACAAAGGACAGTAGATGGTTTGCCATGATTGCCATGTCATATGACTATGATTGCCCATGAACTAAAAACCCATCCCTGTGGCTGGTCACACTGGATGTTTGAACTGGCAGACCACCAGAATCACAACATGAGCAAGGGGCAGTTCCCCAAAGGAGGGGCTCTGGGTGGTAAGAAAACAAAAGCTGTTCGTATGCTATCACATGTTTTATCAGGTGGTTAGAGTGTAATGCCAATATTAATTTGACCTTTGGTAAAATCAGTATGAGAAATGATGACCAACGTAATAAGAAATTCATTTAGGACTTTGAGATGTTGGGTCCATGGGTTCTTATTACAGTATTAAACTAACTAAATTTATAAAAGTAGGCCATTCTTGGACCAATGAAACTAATACATCCAAAAGCCAAGGATCATGAGTAATCCAAACCTGTATATCTAAGGTTCAAATAATAGAATTAAATTGAAAAGCTTAAATAAATAAGATCTTACTCTTAGAGTTGGACTACATGTGCAGCGGAAGTGGATACTTGTCTGAAAATGAGAGGATTTAACCAGGAAGATGAGACAATGAAAGGTAGTAGGCAATTGATAAATGCCATGACAGGATATCACCAAGGGTTCCTCAACAGGGAAATCGAACCATTCATGGACAAAACGTGGAGTTTGCTCCACTTGGCTTTCTCTTGCTATGCTTTGGTATTCCCTTTCCCAAGCGCAGGTATACGCTGAGTCACCGAGCTTTCACCCTCTGCCATTTGTCTCTGCAAAGCTGCTCAGGAGAAGGCTCTGCATAATGAGCCACATACACATTTATGCCTGTTAACACAATGTCTTACCTTCCCCAAAGAGCTTTAAATTACACACGTTATTTGAAGTGGTAGACTGTATGTCCTCACACTCAGATGTAAGAATATTCACAAAAATATGGGAGGGGAAAATTTTCAGTTATGAATTTTTTTCCTAGCATAGTAAAACTAATAAAAGTCACATGCATGTACACATGCCCACACACAGCTAGCTTTACCTTTTGATAGATATGATTGACTAAACTGTATAGTAATTACCTAAATATTCTAGTCCAGACATTAAGGGGAATTTACAAAAAGTTTTAAATATGAAGATTCACTCTCCTGATTCTCTACTCTGTTTAGTACAAATGTGCTCTATGGTAACAATTACAATCAAGCCTCACCGTGTTTTTGCTAATATGATGATAATTAATGGGAGCAGACCCTGACACCAAACAAGAGTAGAACTGTCATTACTCCTGGTTCTTTGCTATTCTTCCCACCGTACACAGGTCGAAAACCTGTTGATAACTGATGGACATTTAAAGACCTATGAGCTTCTCTCTCTCAAACTCTACCCTAGTGTTTCAATCAGCAAACAATTCTTAGTTATGTTTTTCATTACTTATTATGCCATTATTTATAATAAAGAGTTCCACTAACTGCCTAGAAATAGAATGTTTTAGTAAATATTTCAAAAGCTAGATGAAAAACCCTAATATCAAACCTTAACTATCAAAGTCCAAAGCAGTACCCAGGAGCAAGAGTAGAGTACTGAATGTAAAATCAAGTGGGAGGACAGCATGAAGACTCTGACTAGGTGAATAAGGCTTTCTTAACTCTTTGACTTCTTTGGAAAGTAGCACAAACTACCACCTCACCTTGCTGGCTGAGCTAGCCTAGTATGTAAGACCAGACCAGTAAAAGTCTCACATCTGCCTTAGCATATTAGGAAATAAAAAAAAAAAAAGATTCTTGTCTTGATGAAAAATATCTTAAATTATTCCTGTGCTCCCTGTATTGGGAAGACATAGTCTAAATTCAGGTGCCAATAATTTGTGTGGATTTATTATAAAAGGGGGAAAAAGGGATGTAACATTTTCATAGCAGCCTGCACATGTGGAAAGACTAATTTTGGTCTGCCATGAGGAAACTAACCATAGCCTTCTGAGCCCCGTAGCTGCAGTGAGAGAATAACCCTTTCATATATAAGTCTGCCCTTGGATTCCTCCTCTGGCTCTTTGCTGACAATTACTTGCTAAGTATAGCAGCAAGAGCTGGGTGACAGGAGAGCGCCTGAGATATCAGGCAACTATATAACCTTGTCCCAGCCTCATGACTGCTAAAGAGCTCTTGTTGAACTTGTCTCTTTGAAAGGAAAAAAAAAGCATTATGGAACTGATATGTATACCCAGAACTCATATCAAAGCTGACACATCAGATACACATTCAAACTACTATTCTGGGCTGTGATAATAATTATTCTGACTGTTGGTATCATTGTGTTCACACTATTACCCCGAAAAATTGCACCTTGAGATTGTTGTGTTGATTCAGATTTGAATCTATTCATGTCTAGAGCTCAGAGAGATACCAAAATAATTTCAAAATCCTTCCTCAGTAGAAGATATAATATCAGACACATCTCTAAAGCGAGATTGAGCTAAAGTATAATGTAGTGACCCAGGGGAAAAGAATTTGAGTTAAACTTTGGGATTTTTCCCTAGTAAGATTTGAGGAAGTTATTTACTTTCACTGTCTGTGTTTCTATTAATGTTAATAACAAGAACATTAAGCAAAAGACAATAGGCTAGGTGTTGATTTCATTCCTAAAAAGATAATAGAAAAGACTAAATAAAGTCTCTCTATGAGGGTCTTTAGACTCTATGATTATAAGGATATGTTTATAATATTATTTGTGTAAAAAAAGATTGAAAATGTCCGTATTAGGTATATTGTTGGAAGAAAAATTGGGGAAATATTTTTAAATCTTTGCATGAAAAAATTAGAATGTCACACATAATAGCGACCTTAGAGGTCATCTAATTCAGTAGTTCTCAAGGTGTAGTCCCTACACCAGCAACACAACAGTTGGGAACTTGTTAGACATATAAATTCCCACACCTAGCCTCAAACCCAGTGAAGCAGAAACTCTGAGCGTGGAGTCTAGCAGTCTGTGCTTTAACAAGACCTCCTGGTGATTGTGAAGCCCACTAGAATTTGAAATACCCTGATCTAATTCAAGGTCTTCACTTGACAGACGAGGAGACTAACCTCAGAGAGGTTACCAGATTCATTATTTGGGGACTGAGGTAAGATTAGAAACCAACTCTGTATTGTTACTGCTATTTATTCCTTTTGTCACTAAGCATTTCCTTGAACTCTCAACTTAGTCATGATTTAAATAATCATTTTCTTTAAAGACTAGCAGTGAGAACTTAGAGGTGTGTTAGGTCTGCAGGGTTGAAGAAGAGAGGTGGAACCACAGCTTCAAAATCATGTGTTTTTTGATGACTTCAGTCCTGGATCATTATTAGATAACCCTACAGACCTAGGTATTACCTTACAACTTTAGAGCACTAATAAAATAAATTTTAGGTGTTTGTAATTCAGGACTGTAAAATTACTATTGTCCTTTCTACTTTCCAAAGTTTTTTTTTTAATTGCATGGAATTTTTCTCATATTTTATACTATTTATACCTTTTTTTCAAAACAGTATAAAATTTCATGCCTCCCAGCACGTGAAAACTAGATTTAGAAGAATTTTATAACATAAATTAAGAAGACAGCTATTTTTATTCATTACTTACCATTCCAAATGCATTCAAGTTGCCTGTTGAATTTTATTGAAGTATTTATTTCAATATTTTACAACTATATTTTTAATTTGGAAACAGCAAGATACTAATATTCCTTTATTTTATAATTGAAAACTATTTTAAAAAATTAAACTTGTTCCTAGACAAGCCTGAAATAAAGATCATTTTAATAAAAGTATTTGTTAATTTACAATTTTTTATTTTTGACTATTTAATGGAAAATGTATGACATTCACATTTTATGGTTCTAAAAAGCTTTATGGCAGGATTCTAGGAATATATACCTGTATTTCTCTCCTTCTCAGGTAGGAAAACACTTAGAACCAAGAAGACAAACAAATGATAAACAAATAATTTGTGATAAACAAATAATTTTAGATAATGTGGTATGCAGGGAAGAATGTGATGAGTCAAATATAGCCACCAATGCTATAAGACTCCCGATGTTACTTGCCTGCTTTAGAACTTGGCTTTCTTGGACTGAGAATGATAATATCTGCCTCTTAGAATCAGCATGATAAATTTTTAAAAAGCAATATGTTGAGTATAGCAACTGGACTCCCCATAGATTACTATGATATAATGGTGTCATCAGTAAATATCCATCTAAGTTTTGCTGTTAGATTTATATGTTTCTTTATTCTTTCATCAAAAACTATATGACCCTATGTTGTGCATTTCTAACATGTAAATTTATTCATGTGTGTGAATATGTGTATGTGTGTTTGTGTGTATGTGTATTTTCTGCACCTTCAACTATCCCAGCATCTTCTCTGTCTTGGGGACACCTCTTTTTCTTGTAATTCTGTTTATGTTCATCAATACTTCTGATATAGTTTTTCTATCTGTACCAAAAATTTAGTGTATTTGTTTTTAAAGTTTAACTCTTCTTAGAGTTTATAGACAGTTAACTTGACATTCTAACTAAACATTATGGCAATTTCTGTCTGCAATTATGGAATGCCAATGATTTACAAGAATTATTGTGTATTAGACATTGCCTTAGTACATCAGAACACATAACATCTTCTCAGTGTAACTACTAGAAAACCCTGAAGGTTGTTTGGGGTATTTATTGACAGTCCTTGAAAGGAAGCAGTTATAGGTTACACAATTTGAGTTTGGTGTGCTAAAGAGACTGGCCTCTAATACTAGTGTGATTATCAGATAATAGGAGGTTAAAGCAGGGATATGAGGTTTATTCTCCAAGTGGGCAATAAATATTCCCCTTGTATTTAATGTAAAAGAAGTTTTTATTTTTTAAGAAAAGAATTCTCACTAATTTATATTCAGATAGTAATTCAAATAGACTCTTCAGTTTTTAAAATATTTATGTGTTTATTCTGAAAAACTATTTTGGATTCTGTTAGTTGTCAATACAGATTATATAAAAACAAAGATTGTAAGTGACACCCAGTATTTGGTTAACAATAAAAAAACCCTAATATGCATTTATGTTACTAGATATCTGGATAGCATATCACAATGCCCAATAAAGAGTGGCCAATAAATGTTTAAAAACTTTTCTTCAGGATGTTTAGATGTTACACACCTGGCTAAGATCTGGTGTTAATTTTATTACATTATATTGAATGTGGATTCTGGAAATAATCTCCCGTGGTTTGAATCATGCTTTCACAGTTTATTCTCTGTGTAATATGGGCAAATAGTTTAACCCCTCTAATCTCATACCTAGAAATGGAGATAACAAAACTCCTCACCTTATTGAATTTTAGAAAACACAATTGAGATAATTCACATACAATAGTTAGCATATTTCTGGAAAAATGTGATTCTGTTTATGTTTATTAATATTATTATTACTATTAGAACATTAACTATTATTTTTATTATTGTATATTTAAATATATTTGAAAATAATGTTTAGTTAATACTCCTTAAGGAAAGAAGAAAAACATAAAATCTAGTAGTGCTTCTGACATAGTTATAAATTAAATTTACACTACTGATTATATATCCATATATATCTATAGATATTATATATCAAAGGAAGACTTCTAATATTTAAACATCTAACATTAAATATGTAAAACATCTAATGTTAGAATGTTATCTAAAACCAATTTCACTACTCTGAAATCTCTGAAAATAACTAAATCTTTTGTCTTATTTTTAGACCATGTAAAATGGACTTATACATATTTATTAACCTCACACATGTCCAATAAAAATCAGTCAAACCTAATATTCATTTTCTAATTTTTTTCTTGTAAAGATGTTACATAGCACTAGTATTATATATCAGAAAATCATCATTTATTTGAAAGTCTTGCTGAAGAGACATAACCAAGAATATTTTCCATGAAGTGGCAAAATCATGATGACTATTAAAGAGTTAAATTGGTGCACTCATATAGAATAACTTATAATTCTGAAATAATAACATTTAGAAAAATAAAACAAGTCTTAGCCTTTAGTAATCTGTATAGCATAGAGTGAGCCACAGGGAAGCATACTATTATTTCATGAATCTTTTACATGCCTGAAGGATATAATCAGATTACTCAAAAACAACTTTATGGCCATGGTAAACATATCTCTGTTGATCCACAGGGATGATCTCAAGGTACCACTTCTTGGTTAAGGAGGATTAACATAGTTAACAGGAATAGCCTTCCTTGAACATTCCTCCATTGTCGACATGTCTAAACTTTTATTAAAAATCATAAGACAGAGGAAACTGTTTCATTTTTCCAGAGAGTTAGGAGGGGTGGGGGTAGAAAAGAAATTTGAAGCAATCATCATTTATAAAATTTCCTGTAAGCGAGGCAAGAGCTGGAAGAGTGTTATTGGAGTCCTATTCCAATGCCCACAAACCATAATCCAAGTCAGTGGTTTCCAAACTTTTCTGCACAATCAAATCACCTTAATTTAAAGAAAAATTTGATGTGTAGGTTGTATCCCAGACCAATTACATCAAAGTATTCAAGGTAGGAACAAGGCATCTTTTTAAAGACCCATTGTTAATTCTAATGTGCACCAAATTTGAGAATCAGTAGTGTGTTAGCTTAGAGACCTCAGCCCTAGGCTCAGCTCTCTCTCTTCTTGTGTATAATATTAATATCCATGTACAAACTAAGGACTTTTTTATCATCAAATTAGTATTAACTGACTTAACTGACCAACACATAAGTGCACATACGGTAGTAACATTCGTCAGGTGTCGGGCAGGTAGAAGCAGGGAAGAGAGGATGAGTATATATACATCTAATGGGTACCGTTGCGCACTGTCTGGGGGATGGACATGCTTGAAGCTCTGACTTGGGTGGGGCAAAAGCAATATATGTAACCTAAACATCTGTACCCCCATAATATGCTGAAATAAAAAAATAAAATTAAAAACTACTAAAGATTTTTATACTAAAAAAACAGATGAAATCATTTGTGTTTGGCTGCTTTCTATGATGTTGGCTTTTAAAGAAGTAATAACTAAGGAAAATGGGAAATAATAATAATTTTAAAATTTCAAATTTGGCAGGCACCATGATCAGGGCTAACACAGAGGGTGCTAGTAGTTACAGGGCTGGCAAGAAAATTACGATGAGTGGGTTTAGATGGCTCCTGAGAAAAGGGCCTTACATTGATATATAAAATACTTTAACTTATAACTTACTAAGAAGTGAAAACTTTGTTTTGAAATACAAATAAGAAAGCTATTCTTTTATTTAGATTTCTCTGAAGTAAAACTATTTCTTGTTTTAAATTCCAGGGTCCTTCAAGGTTTTTTTGACAAATGATTTCCAATCTGCTGATGGTGTGAGAAAGTGCTATCCATAGGAGTTTTGACCAAATGTGCTTTTATTTATTTGTGAAGATTGATAAGCAATTTGCAAATGCTTCTTCATAGTGTTATCAAAATTACTGAAGTAAAAATGGAAATTGTACTTCTCTCGAGGTGATCTTGGGTTACCTAGTACTATGTTATTTGCTTAAGTGATTATTTTTGCTTATTTTAAAACAAGAAAGGCCAACCTTTCTTCCTTTTTCATCTTTAAGATCTTTACATATAAATTAGCATGAATTTTCCCTAAGCAATAGGTAAGACATTAAAAGTTTAAAAAAATAATTATTTCAAGCAAGCTTTAGCTACTATTCTCCAAAAGAAAGGAATAAGTTAGAAAACATTCAGCACAGAAATCTTGACAAATCAGTCAAAATACTTCCTAATAAGTAAGAACTCATCATGGGAAGTCTATAATATAGAAGTCATAAAAATCACTTGTTTTTAAATTCTTTAGTAAAAGCAGGAAAGTACAACTACTGGAAGCTGAAAGACAACTTTTTAAGCTTTTCATAATATTTCAAATGTGGATTTTGCCCCCTACAACATTGTCCTGGCTAGGATTGTAATTTCAATGACTATCTGCTATCTAACTAGAAGTTTACATGCTCCTATTTTAAAACATTCACATCAGGGTGTATATACTTTCTTGACTTGGATTTTGTTTAGCTGAAGCTCTTTGCCTAGTTATTCTGAAGCTCTTTGCCCAGTTATTCAAGTAGTTGCCTTTTATATACTGAACTGTGCATGAAGGCAAGATATTATTTTTTTCCTACAGGTGACACAATATGGAATGCATATCAAGATAAAGTAGAGAAAGATTGTGCTTTTCTATAATTTTCATGATTCTCCCTACAGCTGTTTAGAAAATAGAAAAGAAATTGGTTGTAAACATATGCAGTTTTATAAAGCCAGGTTGTCGGTATACTTTCTAGAAAATGAACTTCCAATAGGTCATGGTAGTGAAAGGAAAGAGGTGTTTGGGGCAAAATGGGGAATTAATTTATAAAAATAATAATTGGGTATTTCACCTTCTTTGGCTTATAAATTCCCTATTAAATTGCATCAAGTTTTGAGACACAGTTAAACTATTGTCTCACCCATTTTACCTGTGGTATTGAATTGCATTATGATTACGAATGCCAGGGTATCATATGCTCACAAACACCCCATTCAATGAACTTATTTCCTGTGAGTATCTGTATTGCATTAACTCTTAGCTCATTTTTATTGTTCTACCAATTACATCCCTGCCTCCGCAACTAAATGGTTTTTTATCTCTTTGACCTTGACGTTTTTTATTCTACTTAGATTCTGTACATTTGTGATGGCAGCTGAGTTTTAGAATATACTGTTAATTCTGAGTATTGCATCTTTAAAAATTTGCATCCTAAATATATCCTGGGTTTGGGAGACATTGGTGGAGACTGAATGTTTTGTGTTCTAGATGTGGTAATAGTAAGGGACACTGGCTGTGCCATATCCTGGTTGATTCTTACTAGTAAGGCAATTTTGGCTGCATACAGGCTGAAAAAATCTGCTCTTTAAGCTTCCTTGGGAAAAAGAGACTAGCTGGGGTTTACATGTACACTGTGGAAGTGTGGTCACTACTACATTTGTCTTGTCTGCCAGCATTTCTATCTCTGGGGACAGATCCTGGTAGAGCAAAAAAATAAAAATAAAAATATGTCTTACTCTATACCTCTGTGAGCCCTGTCAATCTCCAAGTTTGATTAAGGGAAGAAAGTAAGCATTTTTTAAATATTAAAGACAGTGTGCTATGTCTTTTCTTTCTTTCTTTCTTTCTTTCTTTCTTTCTTTCTTTCTTTCTTTCTTTCTTTCTCTCTCTCTCTCTCTCTCTCTCTCTCTCTCTCTCTCTCTCTCTTTCTTTCTTTCTTTCTTTCTTTCCTCTTTGAAGCAAGTATTTTAGCCCCACGTGGCTAGAGAGGAAATAAGTTCAAAAAGTTTGAGAGGTTTCCTCAAAGTCACATTTATTGAATGGTCATCTTTACTGTAAGCAAGTTGTGTCCTATTCCAGTATAAGTGCAGTTATTTTATTTGCCTCTGATTACGAGGGAGTTTTAAAAATCCACAGTTCACGTCTGTGCCCTACAACAGTGTATAAGCAGGTTTTCTTCCCTTCCTTCTAGAACCCATGCTTCATTCTGGAAATCTGCTTATTCAGGTATATAGCCTTCTTTCAAAAGTTCTCCAAAAGCTATTTTCTAGGTTCTTTACATATTCGATCATTTGCTCTTCCATAATTATAGGGCTCTGAGTCCTAGAAGAATGCTTGACATTTAAGTTGCTCCTAGTGAATCTTTTTGAATGCTTACGATGAAATACCCTTAGATAGGCTCCTGCCCTGTTAACTTATAAATACTAAGGAATCTCTAATCACAGAGTTTAATGCTTGAAATAATAATAGCCAGGCCCTCTTTTAATAGCTTTACATGCATTAATTTATTTATTTCTAACAGCAACTTCATGAAACAGGTACTATTTACCATTCTCATTTTACAACGGAGGAAATGAGGCTAATGTGATTATGTAACTAGTCTAAGGTCACACCACTAATAATTGGTAGAACTGGGATTTGAAAGTAGAAACAGAGGAGTTTCTCACCTTCTTTACACACGAAGATTACTAACCTTTTCTTTCTAGCCAAGCCCAAGTGTGTGTGGATGTCTAGCTTCCTCAAACTTGGTATCATCTGAGAACAGAAGAGACTTAATCGTTATATCTTGGAACCCCTTGAAGGTAACGGTTTCACATATCTACTTCTGAAATGAAACAGGGACTCATCCTTACCTTTTGCCACCAGATTTTGTAAAGTTAAATTGAAAGAAGGTGCTGCTAACTCAATATCAAAATGTGAGAGGTTTGGGAACCAGAATTTCAGGCTCTTTAGGAAACAGCAAAATGCAAATTAAGATGCAATATGTCATATATTATCAGAAATTATATGGATCTACACATGACAGTAGTTATACTTTTCTAGTCAATGATGGAGAATTACCAAGTAAGTCAAAGATTTTTTTCTAATAACTCTTTAAAGTGCATTTCTTTAATCTTAATCTTTTATGTATTTATTTAGTCACAATAGTCTTGAAGTGATTAGTTTTAAAGTATTACTATTTATACACATGACAATCTTTTTCTACCTGTATGAAATATATTAAAATCAAAAAGTGGTAGTGAAGTCTATTTTATTTTAAACAGATTGAGTCTTTTGAAAATCCAAAAAGTAGGCCCCACAAAAAGTCTCAAAAATGCCAATCATCTTACATGATTTTCAAATAATCTGAGACCTGGTGAGAGAGTGAGAAAAGGCCTGCCGTGGTTGAGTCTGATGTGATTATTTACTTCCAAGTTACAAATCTCTAAAAGTATACAGAACCTAAAAGCAATATTGACTGAACCTTAGTCATGTTGTTTCAACTCTAGATGTTCTGCTCCAGTCCTACGCTGACATTTCAAGACCAACAAACCATCAATAATAATATTACCTAACTCTCTCCATACAGTGCTAAACTGAACAAGCATAATCGTATATGTGTATAAACAAAGATTAAAATAGAGAAATCAAAATTTACTACACCCTAGAGCACTACTGAATAAGCAAACATCATTTATTCATGCAGAAGTTACTGTTGTTAAATTCAGGCAGCTTACGCAAGTGCTGAGTAACACCTGCCTCCCACAACCTCGGGGCCAGCATACAGAATTCATGATGGCCAAGAAACTCCAGGTGGGCTGTAAGAGCAGATAAATGGTATATAGTTTGGGGAGTAAAGAACATGAGTTAGAGTTCAGGGGATAGGAGACCTTGCAGGTTATATGCTGCAAGATCGCTGAAACCTTTGAGCTAAAAAGAAAAACCTTGACCTTGAGCCTTTGCTTGACTAGAAGCCACTGAAGGGAAAGCAAAGCAGGGGCTACCAGGGACTTCCTGGACTGTGTAACATGCAAGTTATGAAGCTTAAGAAGCCACAACAAAGTTAGAAACTACCAACTTTGATATGAAGAAAATATACCAAAGTCATTAATAACTAAGGAAGAAGCATCAATATTTTTTCCTGCACACATATTTTGGAATTTAGCAGGTAAATCAAATACATATGAGAAGGCAACAGGTAAAAAGATATGTTCTTTTCAAAGAGATAAAATCATCATCATGTTATTTTAAGTTTTGTTTACATTATTTAAAGCTCATTTTTCTATTTAATTTCATGTAATTGCCATACAGTCACTGAAGAAAAAAAAAAAACAAGGCAGGTATCTTCAATATGATGGATGAAGAAACTGACTTTCATAGAATTAAATTGTTCTGTTAAATGTCAAGGAATATGTAAATGGTGAAACCAGGACTAACACTTCTATTAGTGAGGTCTTCTGATATTGAGAGATTCTAACTTTTTTCTCTGCTTTGTTTGTTTGTATCCCCTCTAAGTGTGACTTTTTCCTTTGATATCAAATTTATATAAATTTATGCATGATAGTCATAACTTAAAAGTCAAAACTCTGATACGACCAAGTAAGTGAAAGATTGTACTTCAGTTAAAATTGAAATGTATTTATTTTGCCTCAAAGGCAGCTACATAATTTTTCATTCACTCAAAATTATTATGTACCCACCACATGCAAGGTATTGTTTATTCAGCCTGTGTACAGTGCCAAATGAGTATATGGAACTGAAGATCCCTTGTAATGATTCCATGGCCACAGCTTATGCAGAGAGACTCTTTTCACTATTATAATGGAAAGTTAAATTTTTATATATAAAAAGAAAGAAAGAAACATGGTGATATATTCACTCCTGAATAATGGCAAATCATGTCATTAAAAGCATGTTTCTAGTAGTGGATTTTGGTTCTTATTATTAGCACATTGAGTACATGAAGGCAGTAGTTGCAAACCTCTTTGGCCACATTCCCAGACATATTGTGGAAGCAGATAGCAGGATCTGCTGCTGCTTTGGGAACAGAGAATAGAGGTAGAATGAGAATCATAGCAGCCCAAGTTTAGGCTATTTAGCTCAGCATACATAAGTAAATGAATGCTAAAGCATACAAGTGTGCATTTTAAGAATATTAAGCTCAAGAAAACAGGGTAAATACTGAGTGTGATACTGCCTTGTATTAAGCCATACAGACCTCTTGCTAAAGGAGCAAAATAGCTACAAGACTAGGAAAATACATGAAATGTTTAGCTTGATTATTTGGAAAAGGATGGGGAGAAGAATATATAGATGTTATGGCAGTGGCCATATTTTAACTAGTGTTGGTATTTTGGAATCATGAAGTTGTAATTACATACTTGTTTCCTAAGCAAAAAGTTTGTAAGCAGTTAATTGAATATAATTATGATGTTTTTATCCAATCAGAAATTGTGATATGACCCTAGATTGCTGACATCACTTGGATTATGTATTCCTATGAGGTGTGTTGATCATTGTGACATTGTGGTCTTGAGGCTTCAGATAGGATGATGCCTATCTCTCAGGTCGATGAAGATGAGAGGTAAGTGAAGAATGGCACAGCGCAGTATCTGGGAATCTTCTGTGACATTGAAAAGAGACACACATCAGGAGTATGAGAGTGATTAAAAGATTCAGGACTGGAGAATAGTCTTCATGTACTAGGTTAGGACCTACTACTAGAGTATCAGAGAGTCCCTGGCTTAGAAGATCATGTGCCTCTCAATCACTCAATGCATACTGATTATCAGGAATCTTCAAGGCACCAGGCATTGTGCCAGGCTTTGAACATAGATGTGATTTAAATAAAAATTCTACTCCTTATCTGTGAGACACCATACTGATAGATAAAGAAACAATGTAAAATACAATATAGTATAATTGGGTAGTGGGAAATTAGACAAGGTTTCTTAACTTCTTGAAAAGATGGCAGAATAAATTCATGCAGAAATCTCCCCACCACTGCTCCAACAAATAGCAATGAAAGAAAAAATTTAAAACATATATTCAGATGAAAAAAATATAAATTAGCATGCTATAGATTTTCCATTAGAACTCAAAACTCAATATCTATTCTTGAAATAATCTGTTTTGTCCAGAGGTGTATTCAAGTTTATTGAAGGAGATGGATGCAAAGAAAGTGAAGAAAACTGACATTGTGAAATAAATTATAAATTGAGAAGGAACTGTGTGTTTTTTTCTCAAATTTGACTTTTTTTCCCAATAGAATATTCCTAATATAAGACTTAAAGATAATTACATATTCGTGCTTCGAGCTATAGGGATAGAAGCCATCCAGGCTTTAACTCTGTTTTGGCACTACATTAGGCTCAGTTTATACTAAGAAGAATAAAATACATTTGCTTATTCTCCTCAGAGAACTCGTAATGAATGACAAGGGAGCGTGAGAGGACTTTGCATGCTTCAGGAGATACAAACAGTGCAGTCCCGCAGGAGCATCGGTAAGAGGGGAGAATGGTTGAATCACATACGGGCAGGGGCCCAATCGCTGACTCCATATTACATAACTGAGTGTGATTCTTTGATCGGTGAGGGACCATCAAAATCTTTTAAACTGGGGACTAGCATGATCAGATAGGTGTTAGAGAAATTACTCAGGAAATTGTAAGTAAAAAGGATTACAGGCAGAGAAACAGGATTGGAGGATGTGGCATTAATCTAGGTGAGAGATGATGAAAACCTAATTTAGGTCAGTGGCTGTGGGAATAGTGGTAGATTCAAGGAAGCTGAAGAGCTAAAATCAGCAGGATGTGGTAAACAGTTCTTTACGGCCAGATGATTAAACATTGACTCTTTGGATACTGATTTGAGAGATGTGATTAATGATTAAAAATAAATAAAAAATAATAGAACAACAGCAACAACAAAAACTGAGTAAAGTGTAAGGATGAAGTTTAGGACAAAAAATAATTTAATTCCAAAATTCATTTGTGAGTTAGATGTTCAGATAGTGTGTTTATAAGTGTTTGTTAAGTGGAAAGAAATGCAGACAAAATATTATAATTCCCAAATAAATAATAAGAGGTAACATGTATTTCAGCACACTCAATATGGTTACAAGTACTTTCTGAGTATCCATTAATAAATTTAACAAGTCTGAAACTAGGTAGTGTATTTTCCCATTTTACAGCTAAGAAGAAGGATATAGAGAAATTAAATCATTTCCCCTGGGTTACAGATATAGTAATAGGAACAAATTCCATATGTTCTGGCTTCAAACCCTCTGCAATCACCCACCCCGCCGATGCTGCCTTTTCATGATATAAATGCTAAGTAGACTTAAAGGCTGGCCAACAAAGTTCTACTTTATTATCTTTTTACTTAACTATAGAATTACTGATATTATCTTGAATTTGAAAGCTGGAATGAGGGCATTTTTTTTCCTTTACAGAAGAAGAAGAAATTATTTTTCCTTGTCCAGGACTAATTTAAAAATATCCAAAGTCACAGTTGACATGCTTCTGCATATTACTGTTCCTTCAAAAGCATGCTTACCATGTCTTTGCCCTATGAAACGAGATATTGGTAAATAACCCTTCTTCATTGTTTCTCATCAAGTCCAATGTCCTCCGCTTGATTTCAAGTTTTTTAATCTTTCCCTGCTATTTACAGCCAATGAGACCTCCTATTCCTTTTCGCCATCTGGAAGAGACTGCTATTTGGTACATTCTGGTCTTGTTTACTAATCAGCTCCTTCCGCCTTCCTTTCTTGCACAGGTTCACATCACTCGTACCCCCCCAACAGTCCCCCCGGTGCATTCCTACTGCCCCAGTCCATCACAGAAGCATCCATCCATGATCTGAAATTAGTTTTCTCCCTCAGCACCCATTTTACTACCACTTTAACTGCACCTCGTTCATCCTTCAGAGCACCTGATCCTTGCTACCTTTTAAGACAAAAATAACAATTTGAATTAATTTACACTTCAAGGATTCTAAAATATTTATAGAGTGTCTACTGAGTTCCAGAAACTGCTAAGTCCCAAAGGACATAAAACAAAGATTTCCATTTGGCTTCTGCCCTCCAAGAGCACTTGATCTAGTGGAAGAGACACACACAAATAATCTGACAGAACAAGGTAGGATAATGATGACACCAGCACTGTAAGCAAAGCACAGAAGAGAGAATTAATTCTGGGTCCTGGGTGTCACTAAAATCTTGGAGGAAATAAAATCTGAGTCATGTCTTAGAGAGGGGGATTTCCCCCATTTAAAAAAGTGAGAAGGAAAGTCAAGGTGAGTGCAAAAGTGTGGAAGCACAGAAGTACAGACAGTCCCAGACTTATAATAATTTCACTTAGAATTTGTCCACTTTATGACACTGTGAAAGTGATATGCATTCAGTAGAAACCAAAACCCCAGAGTAACTTGCAAGGAGCTCCTCCACTTACAATTGGGGTAAGTTCTGATAAATCCATCATAAAGTCGAAAAATCAAGTCTTGGACCATCTGCCGTGTTGCCAGCATTAAATGCACTTTCCACTTAGAATATTTTCAACACAGGATGGGCTTACGGGGAAATAACCCCATCATAAGTCAAGGAATACCTCTATATTTTATTGATCTGATCCAGAAATAAAGAATATTGCATTCATATTTCACACACCATTGCCAGATTTTGAGTCCTTAAATTTAACTTTTACCACATCCTTTTTCTGGTCAAAATTGCCAATAGTTTTTCAGTGCCTCTCCCATTAAACTCAGTTTCTCCTATCTGACTTTCAAGATTTCCTGTAATTCATCTCTGCCTTTTATATACAACATTGTTTGTTCCTCTTCAAAATATGAAGGATGATATTATTTGGTGTTTACTGGTTTTGCTTGTAAGTAGATCAGAGGAGATTTAATTGTATCTTATGCTGCTAGCTCCACACTGAATGTAACGTACAAGGTACTCCTTTATTGTCAGAGGAGCCATTGAAGTAGCAGCAGTAACTCATACATTAACTCAGCGGTACCCAACCTTTTGGCACCAGGGACCGTTTTCATGGACGATAATTTTTTCACAGACGGGGGGGGGGGTGGTTTCAGGATGATTCAAGTGCAATACACTTATTGTGCACTTTATTTCCTTTATTATTACATTATAATATATAATGAAATAACTATACTTCAGGGCACCCCTGAGATTAACTTATGTTCATTTCTCAGGTAAAACTAAGCATGACTGTAGTGTCAGGTTCCTGTAGTTTCAGTTAAGTTGGGTTCTGGTGAACACGTGTTCAATGTGCAATTGGTGAGGATACAAGTGAAAACACAGAATTACAATAAGGTCTGCTTAACAGATCTCCAGCCCAGCAGATCCCTGAAATCAGTCCTGCAAATGTCAGGGCTGAGGAAATCCGCGAGTTTCTTTCATCTGGAAAGAATACATTTAGCCTCATATTCTGCCTGGTTTTTAATGTAAACAGTGCATATCTCTAGCAAATTGACAGAGGAATATCAAGTTAAACTTACAACTTTCTGTTGCAATTTGCTCTGGAGTCTATGCTATCAGTATAGTAAGTATCTGCAAATTCATGTTACATTTTAAAGGTGTTCTTAGTACGTAACTGTAACATTTGTACCCCCATAATATGCTGCAATAAAAATAAATAAATAAAAAATAAAGGTGTTCTTAAGTTGAGTTCTATGAGTTGTGAAATATTTTTAAAATCATACAATTTACATCAACATTAGTTCTGCATAAGTAGTTTAATTTTCTCTATTTGTTTTTCTAGAGTTTGTTGTTTAGTCATTCATTTTATTTAGCTTTGGTTACATGAAACGACGAGACTTGAACAATGTTTGTCTTTTGCTAAACTAAAACCAACATTACCTAAAACAAATTCGCTCATTTTTTTCCTATGAGCATCTTCAAGTAAGATCTATGATTAACTACATATTGAAAAACATATTGTGCATTTTCACTTACATATAAAATCTACAAATATACCTATCATGAATTTCAAAAGAAGAGACAAAAATAATCTTCAGCAGTAGATACCTGGGACATTTCATTATTTCAAATAATAATGAAACTACTACAAGGTGCAGGTTATATCTGACGGATATTTATTTGCTATTCTTGGAGGTTTAAATAGACAACACCTCGCTTATTACTATTGCCCAATTATCAAATTTAGGAGTTCCTACTACTGTTACATACCTACAAAACACTAGACTAGCACATCACTACTTACAAAACTTTGTTCAACAGGACCAATTAAATTGGATCAATTAATTACATTTGTTTTAACCTCAAGGTCAATCAGAAGAGGTCTTTCATTGTTTAATTCAGATTTAATTACATTCAATCACTGAACTTGGAAAAAAGCACCCCCTTACTGCACTTAACTCTAATGAGGCTCACAGAAGCATTTCCATTGAAATACTTTATTCTCTTGCCCACATTCTTCAAGCTATGCGGAGCTGCATTAGACAGAGGGTAAGAACAGCTGGTGGTGTGTGTGTGTGTGTGTGTGTGTGTGTGTGTGTGTGTGTGTGTGTGTGTGTGTGTTCAGGGTGGGGGGTTCTGGAGGGACATCGACAGAAAACTAAGAAGATGCTCTTCCCTTCAGAGCAGCTTGAAAATTTGCCAGTCACCATGTGCTGTCTTTTATCACTTTACTAACTGTAGCTATGGGTTTTGCATTTAGGAATTTGATCATCTGTCTGACTTGTGTTTTCCTTCCAGCAGCTTTCTTCAAAATTGATATTGAGCTTTCCTTGCAACTAACAATATAAAACAAAGTGTAAAGGTAGGAGATAAATGTGTCAACAAAAATTGCTACTGATGGTTAACATAAACATTAAAATATAATTTTTACTTAGTGATGAAACATGTATATCTTTCATAATGGCTTCTGATAGGATAGTATATTTTTGTACCACTTATAAATCTATTACTTTAAGAGATAATTTGATAATTTCAGGGGTCTCCTTTAGTGTTTCTGGCTATGTAATTATCACTGTGTGAGCTTAGCAAGAGTGTTGCTTCATGCCTTGCATCTTTGACCAACATGTTATTTGTTAGCATGTATATCAGGGATGGGCAGGGCCAGGCCAAGATTTCAAGATTATCTTTGAATTTCAGTTCAGCCTAGCATGAGCCTCAGCACTACAAGTATGATAGCTAGTGATAAGCACCTTATCTGGCATTTGCCTATTATTCTCATTTTCTTGAAACATGTTTGGATATTTGTTAAGAGTTTGTAGAGCTTAAGAAAGTGATGTTTTAGATATATGGAGTGCTCACTTTTCTTCATTTCAGGTGCAATTCAGAATAATCACTGGGTCAGTATCAATATTAAGCAACTCAATCAGACAACCAGATTTAATACTTTGCCCATTTGTTTTGGATTCTATGTTTGCATTGTCCAGGAGCCTAAATGCAAAAACTCTCCATGTAGACTTTTTATATCAAATGCCTAAAATATATCAGGGTCCAATGACAAAATACCTCCTTCCTTCATGCAAATATTCTTGTTAGTACCAGGTAGTAGTAGTTTCAGGAAGTAACAAAAAAGTTTTAATTAAAATGTTTGACAGTGTGGCTCTTTGAAGGCACAGTCTTGTTATTCTGCAATAATCAGAGTGGAATTAAGCCAGTGTGCCAGAGGACAAGGGGAAGCAAGGGATATTACTTTTTCTACATATTCTGATTGGTTCACTGAACTATTTCAATAAAACTTTATCTCTCCTCATAATGTTATGTAAGAAAATAAACAATGTGTAAGGGACATAAAGGAATCCGCCAATGATTGGAGACAGGATTTTCTTTACATTGTCTAATAGACTTGTTTATTATTTTAAGCTGGTAAAAAGAGACTTATGATTCGTGTTGAAGAAAGAGTTATTTGTGCTTGATACATTAAAGACACTGTTCAAAAGCAGTTTGTCCTTATAAAAGGATGACCCCTGTAGTAATTCTTAGGCAAGGAGGGACAAATTCAACCAACAAAAAGCACATCTCACCCCGAGTTCCCCATGATTTCTCCACATATAGCAAAAAAAATACACATCAGTAATTTATTTGAACATGCACATCAGTGAGTAGCATAGTTCTAGGCTACTCAGGAAACAAAAGGGGGAATATCAGCATTACCTAAATAAAAAAGAGAGGTGAATTACACCATTTTAATTATCTTAAAAACACGGATAAGAAGAGCAATTAAAATATAGTCCTAAACAGTACTAGCTAATGTAGATTACATAAGTATACAATATGATTCAACTAATAGTGCTCTGACAAGCATAAACCACCAGTTCTAGTAAACAAGGCCCAGATCAATTGCTGAGAAAACGTTAGATTCAGATGTAACACAAGTTACTTTTATTTCAGTACTGAATGCAAAACACAGGTCAAGTGTGAAGACAGTGTTCTAAAAAAGGTGGCTCTATTAAAGCAAGGAGGCCATTTCCTTTTGCATTTTTATAATTTTGGAATTCTATTTTTGCCGTTTACCTTCTCTACTTTTCCTCCCCTGAGCACTAATTTATCAAAAAATGATTTCAAGGTGCAAGTTGTACATTCTTATCATTATACCATCTCACCTCTTTCTGGAAGAGAGTATTACAATCAGCATTACAATGTTAATTCTTTTTTTTCTCTTAATATTAGTTTCACATACATGTATTTCAAAATCATAATGTTGTCTGTGAAAAGAAACCTACAAACGAGAGAGTGATGTAATCATACACTTCCTATTGTGCTGTGTGTCTTTCCCATCCATTCTCCCCTTTCCCTGTAAAGAGCTGTAAAAAATTTAAGGCAGATGAGGTATATTGCTGAAGGAAAAAGTTATTTTTGAAAAAAACTCAAAAAAACTTTTATTCTGCCCTTCTACTCAAGAAAGACTATTCAACTATAAATCTAGTGCTAGAAAAAAGCAGGAAAGACACCGTTTGCGTATACCATACTATGTCTTCTATTTCTAGAATGGCTTTTTGTTAATTTAATTTTAATAGAAAAAATAAGCACCTTAAGCTATGAACAAGAAAAGAATTTCATTATTAGTGAGTCTAGAATCCAAACGGAATTAAGAACACTCACTCAAACTCTTTCACTCATTCTCACAAAGGCCAATACTACTGATTAGAATTGTAAAGTGCTGTACTTAGTATAAACACTTGTATACACTGCAGACACTGAAAAATAACCCTCAAGCACATTGTGTTATATTTCCAAAAATATATTTACAGTCTATTACAAAGATTACAAATGGAAGTGTCTAGGTGACTGTATTATGCTAATTAAAATTATTTTTACAGATTATTTTTCCTTAGGGACAAAAACATTTTAGTGAAATTAAAAGGATTTTTCTAGTCAATCAAAAAATAAATTAAAATATCAAATAACACTGTACAGTGATTTAAAAGAAAAAAAAAACGGTGGGGAGGGGTTTGGGAAGCAATCCATTTGAGTTTTTCTATAGCCATCTTTGGTCCTAAATGTGGGAAAACACATTATGTAGCACTGAAAATACCTGTTCTTTTGTGATGCTCTGCAAGTAAAATAGAAAAATATAGTGCATTTTCAATGTATTCAGAGCCCACTACAGAGAAATGTGTGTACAAAACAAGACAGTATAAATAAAATTTACAAGTTTTACAAAGGAACATTTACAGATTTTGTTCTGTTATTTGTTTGTTTGTGGATGCCCACATTATCAAACAAGACCAATTATGACCGATCCCTGGGATCTTTCTCTATTAAAATCATTATAAACAGCCCAATTCTCTTTGGAAGTACAACAGTTCAATTCTGGGGTAGTTCATGATTTTCATAATTTTTGAAAGCATTACTCACAATATGTATACATTCCTGCAATATCTATAAAGACACATTTAATTATTGCTTATGAAATTCTAACACAGTAATCAAATAATATGGTTTAATAAATAAAGCTTAAAAAAGAAAAAGCCAGATCCTTCACCTCTTCTTTCTAGGGTAAAGAGTGCTTTCATTTAACAAGCTTCTTGCATCAGTGTTCACAAATAAAAGACTTTTTGTTTTGTTTTGTTTTTAACTGCAATGGTGATATTCTGTGCAGCAAATTTGTTTTTAATGGTGAAAATTGTGAACTGCCCCTTTGATCATGCTTCAGAGTTCTAATATAAAACTTAATTTATTTCCTTTCATGTTTGGACTGCATTCAACAGAAGAGGTTATAAAATATATGTCAACTATTTCTCCTAAATTTCCTAATGTCACAAGACTGAAAAAATCTCGATGTGCTCAGATTAAGTTTTAGGTAACACTGGATAGTTCTTGCTTTCAGAGACTTGTCTTCACCAACATTCTTTAGATGAAGTGCCTCATCTATTTTTTCACATAGTCATAAACCTAAAATTTGAGTTTTTATTTTTAAATTCTGTCTAGCAAAATCACTCTATAAACAATCTGTTAAAAGTGCCTTATAGTATTTATGGATCATTATTGCTTGTTTCATTGAAAAGATAGTGTGTTGTCTGATCTTTACAAAAAAAATTCTTTTTAAAAAATATCAGAGCTCTTGGCAACTTGCATTTTCTTGACTATCTGCCAATTAGCAAACAATATCAAAATAGCACTGATTAAACAGAATAAAATGGCACAAAAAGGATACCAATGTTCTGACAGAGTTATATCTTCAATCATGCTAAGTTATTTTTTAAATTTGAGATTCTTTCAAAGGTACCCAGTGTAGTAATGTGTTATAGATTTAACACTAAAAAGGTCCAAAGCTATAAACAACTTTCTAAAATAAAGTCCTTATGAAGAATAAACACAAATGATTTTAAAAAGGAATAGTCTGAAATCACATATTTAAGGAAAATATTTCATTGATTTTAACAATAAGATCATGATTTTATTTGACAAATATATTCTTTCTTAAATTCTTTATGTACATTTTAAAAAGTCTATAAGATAAAAAGGAGGTTAGAGAGCTCAAGGTGTTTGGATGTTTTTCAGGTAGTACTTTGTTTATTGTCACTGCTGTTTTTCCTGGCCACCAGTGGTGGATCCTAAATTCCCTTTTTATATATTCTGGTGGCACTTAGGAATTCAAGTCTATAGGTGCTTCTAAAATCTTCTATTCACTGTAGGAAGGACCCAGGACATCAACTGTCTTCTAGCAGCATTCTATGCATATACCGAAGGCCAGTACTGTTCTCTCGCAGTCCATAATCTCCCTTAACAGGGAGAAATGCTTATCACACTTGAATGCCCGTTCCATGTAAATGTAGCATTTGTGCTCTCATAGTCTGAATGCTGCTCATGATTTTCTTTTGATGGCCAACCAGTGTGATCCCTAAACTCATCACATCCCTGAAAAAGACAAATACATTTTTTGTTAGGTACCTTACAAAGAATTACATGGTTCTAAACTGTCATCAACTGTTTCATTACATAATCTGTTTATTTTAGGCAGCCTGATCTTTATCGTGGTGTTCTTGGGTATCATGATCATATTCCAGCAGTGGGTTGGATGGGTAACTTGCATCAACATTCTCCTTTGTAAAAATCTAACTGCTCAGGCTCTCAATTTGCCATGATAGTTATTTTTAAAAAGATTTGAAATTTATATAAGAAATTATTAAGGTCTTAAAAGTATTATTAACTTAAGGAAAGATGAGGAAAAGTTATTTGAAATTAGTTCTTAAAGCTAATTGGGGTTTAGAAGTTTTTAACTGGAAAATAGGATATAGTATGAATGGAAACATTTGTTGTAATCTAGTGGAAAGACTGGGAATCATCAATCATCACACAAAATTTTACACTGAGTTTAATTATAATGTGGTAATTCTGAGCATATTATTGTTGTATACTTACTCCAGTTCAGTTCAATCATTTCACTACAGGTTAGGAAGTAAGTAATTTTTTTAGTGCAATACCTGTGTTTAACAGCTTAAATGTGAAATAAGTTAATTGTGTCTGTTTATATACTTTCCCTCTCTAATAGCCAGAAAGGTTGAGTTTATGTATTTATAAACAGCTAAAATACTGCAAGAATATAGCACTATAGTATTTCATAGCAGTGACTGTGAGAAACATGTTTTTTCAAGGGGAGACATTGTTTTGTGATCCAGGTATAAATAAATATGACCACTTCACCCATGTGGTGACTAGAAGAAAACTGAACAAGATAACACGTACATGCTTAAATTTATGTACATGTCATTTTCTGACGTATACCAGGAAAGAATATTTGTTTGCTGATCTCCATCCTATCTGAAAAATGTGGAACCCCTCTCATGACAGTACATAAATAGTATCACACAAGTACAACCATGACTATTGTCTCCCATTTTCAAATATATTGGCTGACTGAGAGGAACTGCATCACCCAGGAAAGTTGGATATTAAATATTAACGGATTATACAAGGCCACATAATCAGTGGTGAAATCAGAAAAGAAAATCAAATTCTTTTAATTTTGAGCTCATAGCAATTTCAAATATTGTTTTAGCAGGTTATTTTTCAGGTTAAAAAATAGAATCAATCAATCATACATCTTTCAAAAAGTAAGTTAAACTCTTACCTACAGTTAATTGAATTTTTTGATCTCTTCAGAGAGCAGTCATTTTGGATATCCTAATGCATTTTGGTACTGAGAATGAAATTTTGAGACTTTTTTTAAAGTCTAACACAAACATGGTGGAACAAATCCTTCTTTGAAATGAAGAAAACTTCCCCAGTGAATAGGAAACTAAATAATACAGTGGTTAAGGAAAGAGGAAGCCTCAAACTGGGTGGTGTTTAGAACACTGGCTATGGATCCATATAAACTGTCACTTACTAGTTGAGTTAGCTTAGGAAAAACATTTAAATGAAACTATTTAAATATTCAAATATTTAAATGAAACTAAATACTTAAATGAACTTTAGTTTCACTGTCTATATTTATAAAATGGGTATAAAACTATTGACATAATAAAATTGTTGTTGTGAGGGTTAAAAAGATAATGTGGTTAAAGGTATATTTAGTATAATGCCTGGCACATAGTAAGCACTTATTTTTTTATTTTATTTTATTTTTTTTTTTTTGAGACAGAGTCTCACTCTGTTGCCCAGGCTAGAGTGCCGTGGCATCAGCCTACCTCACAGCTACCTCAAACTCCCGGGCTCAGGCGATCCTCCTGCCTCAGCCTCCTGAGTAGCTGGGACTACAGGTATGCGCCACCATGCCCGGCTAATTTTTTCTATATGTATTTTTAGTTGGCTAATTAATTTCTTTTCTATTTTTTAATAGAGACGGGGTCTCGCTCTTGTTCAGGCTGGTTTTGAACTCCTGACCTCGAGCGATCCGCCCGCCTCGGCCTCCCAAAGTGCTAGGATTACAGGCGTGAGCCACCATGCCTGGCCAGTAAGCACTTATTAAAGAAATGCTTTTCTTCATGATTTGGGGGTTTATATCCCTTAAATATAAAGAAGATAACCTAATGTATAAAGCACGGATTGTACCTCAGTCATTCTTAAATATAATTTAAAAGTTTAAGCTTACTCAATAGTCATCCTGGCCACTGATTCAAGGGAGTTGTAGCCAGCTGCTGTGAAGTTATCTTTATATCTTTCCATCTTAATAGCTTGTAGCCATTCTCCAACTGAACAAAAGGTAGTGAAGTCAGGAGTGTTTTGATCCAGAAGAGGGCTTATTGGCCTAGATAAAAATGAAACATAAAGCACATATTCCCATGAACTACCAAAGAAAGAATGTCCTGGCCCATACAAAAATAAAGGTATGAAGAATAAAATTAGATATTTTAATTGGTATATATGACAAAAAATAAACAGATATGCTAATAAAAATCTAAAGCATACATGTGGCCCAATAACTACAAACTCCTAAATTTACATTTTATTTAGATGTGATGACCACCAGGTTGCATCTTCCATATGTTTTCAAAGTATAGCCAATAGCGTTTGGAATCAGTAAATATTTGTTCATTTGCTTTTCCAAAAGTAACTAGGAGTAAAGGAAGCACATTTGGCTGTGTTCTCTTTTGTTCAGGCCACGAGGGTGCTGTAGAGACATTAGGCATCTGCTGTACTGATGGCACCCTTGTGAATGCCTGGGGAGTTAGTAGGTGTACATAAATACCTCACTTGCTATCACTACAAACCAGAGCATCAAGTTTACCTGGCAGCTGAGGCTGAATAAATACTAAAATACATTACAATGGTGCAAGCCAAATGCAAAGAATGAATGGACTTTTTTTAATGGGTATACCTCTGTAATCATGTATTGAATTTCTTTTGTAAACTTTAACTTCATAAAATCATTTTATTAAATAACTCAAAGCAAAACAATAGGTAATGTGCATATAACAAAAAACCAGGGCAACAATAAAATACCATGTAATTATAATATCAGCCTGAAAATGTGAAATGCCATCTTATCACAAAAATCCAGTTTAGAAAGTTTTCAAAGAAAGATAGCTAGTGATATCTATAACTTTTAAGCAAAAAATATAATAATTAATAGATTTTCATTAAACAAGTAAAATTAAACAGATGTCTCGATTAAGGTAAGCCATCTGAAAGGAAAAAAATAAACTTTAGTATATACATATTTAATATGAGTTTATATTTCAACACAGAAGTCAATTTGCCATTGGGAGATAAATGGTTTATGTGAATATATGAATTTCTTCCATATTCCATTTCCTTAGGAATTTCTTACCTACTACAAGTTCCCAGAGGTGTTTTCAGACTATTTGGGTTTCGAATCATTTTGTCTAGAATTCCGACTATCTGTTCAAACTTTGGCCTTTCAGCACGCTCCTTCTGCCAACAATCCAGCATTAGCTGGTGAAGACCAGCCGGGCAGTCCATGGGTGCTGGTAAGCGATAACCTTCTTCTATTGCTTTAATAACCTAATAGCCAAAAGGACATTACATATGTTACTGACTGAACTTCAATTGTAATAAAATGAATTACCTGGTAGGGAAAATGACTTATCCAGGTAAGAATGAGGCACATTGTTTTGCAAAAGGCTGACTTACCTTTTCCCAAAACTTCCGTGAGTATTAGGCATGCTATTAAGGGTACATGAAGTGCAGGATATGATGACATTTCCTAGTTAATTCAGCAATACAGAGCAGCAATTAAGTTCACCCAGGGTATAAGAGATGGAAACATTTTTAATGTCATCCCAGAGGTTTTCAAAAGGGAATACATTATGAAACTATTTTACTTGTATAAAGTTGTGAGTATACGTATCTGTCCATAAATGGAAAAATTCTGCAAGTTGTAAAAGGAAATTCTGAGTGATCCAAAATGAGACAAAAAGGATTCACTTTTTGCTGAGTTCAGATGGCACTTTTAAACAGGATATCAAAATATGTGAATGTACTATGACAGAAAATATTACCAGGTACACTATTAAATAATATGAAGCCTGGTGTTAGTGCTATAAGACACAGTGCTATGCTGGAGCCCGTTTGTACTGGTTCAAGAGAAGTGATTGCATCCCTTCCCTAATCAGCCTGGGGAAGGGGAGGTGTCAGAAGAGTTACACCAGAAATTGGGAAATCCAGGCTTTCCCACTCAGAGCGCTGGCTTTCACACTTTTATCAGCACACCACTGCCTATTTATATCTAACAACAGCCTCGGATACTGCTTATATAAAGCTTTGAATGCTAATGAAAAATAGGTCTCCATAAATCTGTACATGTAAATCAGAAAGTCTAAAAGTGACTTATCATTCAAACCTGGGTTTTTTATTTATATGTAAAGCAAAAATAGGTCTTAAAAATCAGAAACTGTTACAAATCTGAGTAGCACAGGGAAGATAACAGGAAGGCAAACAACACAAATAAGAAGAGATTGGAAAACATTAAAATATCATTCAAGGGGGAATAACAAATCCTTTGACACTGACTAATATAATAGCAGTAGAAATATAAGGAAAAAAGGTCTCTTTGAATAAAAAAGAGGTATCTTTGAGTTTTTAAAGAAAATACAGCCAAAAGCAGGCAGATAAAAAGCTGGCTTGTAAAAAAGTTAATGACCGTAATATTTTTAGGGAAACATATTCTTAAGATGCATGCTGACATTTAAGCAGCATATTAAAATGTAAAAGGTCATAGGATATAATGAATAAAGTCACTGGCATCAATAATTTTTGGAAAAATTCTTTTGTATAAGAGAAAAAAGTAAAAGTCCATTTTTTTCTTTAAGAAAAATCTGTATATGAAAATTAAGTTTAAGAGGTAAATAGATGAACTTAATCAGAGTAATTTTTGAAAAGTAAGGAAATCTTAGTCTAAATTCTCCCCTGTTCACTAGGTTATGTTTCCATCAGTTTATTGAACATCTTCACATGAACTTTCCATGGGTACCTCACTCTGCATATATTTAAAACTGAATTTATCACCTCCCCAACAATCTTTACTATTTCAATTAATGGCACTTCCAATCCCAATCAGAAAGCTGAGAACTGTCCTAGAACCTTTCTTTCTCTCATATATACAATTAGTCACCACTTTCTGAAGGTTCTACTTCTTCCTAAATAATGCTAATCAAATACTAGAAAAAGTATTTTTCCATACCTACTTCTGTATATCTATTAGTCTCACTCTGTTGCCCGGGCTAGAGTGCTGTGGCATCAGCCTAGCTCACAGCAACCTCAAACTCCTGCTCTCAAGAGATCCTCCTGCCTCAGCCTCCTGAGTAGCTGGGATTACAGGCATGTGCCACCATGCCCGGCTAATTTTTTATATATATATTTTTAGTTGTCCAGCTAATTTCTTTCTATTTTTAGTAGAGACTGGGTCTTGCTCTTCCTTAGGCTGGTCTCAAACTCTTGACCTTCAGTGATCCTCCTGCCTCGGCCTCCCAGAGTGCTAGGATTACAGGCGTGAGCCACCGAGCCTGGCCTCACCTTAGCTTTAAGTGACCAGAATTAGTGTTGGTACTGAAAGCAATAGAGGTCATATGACAGAATTTTTAAAAATTTCCCTTTTTAGGACCTCATGATTACAAAAGTTGAATATCACTGTAAACATTCCTCTAAAATATCCTTTTAAAAAGCTACACAACACACAAGCAAACATACCCATAAGGTAACTCTGCAAATATCTCAGGTATAACTACAGGAGGAATTATATATTTTTTAAAAACTGTTATAAAAGCAAAGAATTTCATGTGGCTTTGTACAACACTCCAGTAATAGCACTGCACTTGAATTCGAAAGTGCCAAATGTTAAACAATTTAGATAAAAGCAAAAATAATTTACTTCTGGTAAGTTTAATTAAATGATTTGAACAGTGGTTCAAGTTGTGAATAAAAAAAGAATAATTTCTATTAATAAAACATTATATATTCAAAATTATCATACGATAAACAATTGGAAGGTGTTTTTTTTTCATTAGAAAATGAGTGGTTTTCCTTGTATTTGAAGGTGCTTGCAAACATATGCAGTTCTTTTTGATTTGACAGGACTCCATCAATGCTCAGAACATTAATTCAGTCCTCATTATTTCCCATCACCTCCTAACCTATTTCCCTGTTTGTAGCTTATCTTCAGGTGTCCTGAAAGATACAGTGATCTTTCTTTTTTTCTTTCCCTCCAAATAGTCTTTTGAAATATAAATCTAAATCTTGTCATGGCCTTCCTGACATAACATTTTTCAACAGCACTCCCAGCTTTCACAATAGCATTTACAGTTGATTGTTTATCTTTGAACACAATATATTCTTAAGTCTTTGTGCCAATGAACAACATACAATACCATTAAATGACTCTTACAGGATTGAAAGTTAATGAACTTCTGTAGCTGTCCTATTGCATTATAGAAATTTGATGATTCCTATTTTTATAGCAGGGAAACAACGTTGATCTCATTACAAAATGAAGTATCAGGCTATGTTCAAAGATATAGTGGTTTGTAAGTTTTTAAAAATATAGCAACAAAGTATAACATTTAAAATAATGCATGTTCTGGAATAAGAATGGGATTTGAGACCCTAATACGCCCATTACTATTCACACCCCTATTGATAGGAACTCTAAAGATACTCTAAAGATACTGTCTGGGAACTCTTCACAGAGCAGTTTGGCATAATCCAAGGTGTGCTTTTTGAGGATAAACCAGCCAACAGGAGATGATTTGGGAACAAATGAAATCTTAAGGTTCTGTAGTTTTTATTTGGTTAACCTGGGAGAAAAACAAGCTATCTGTTAAAGACACAATTAATAATCACAGCAAATAATTATCAAATACTTACTATATGATTGACATGGTTTTAAACTTGAATTATCTCATTTGATCTCTATAAAATCCTTATTACATGAGCATTGTTATTATATTGATTCTAGAAATAAAGAATTTAAGGCACAGATAATAAAGGGCCAATCAATATCATGTTGCTGTTAGTAGAGGAGACAAAATTTGACTTGGGCTGTCTGACGAGAGCTCAGGCTGTCAAGAATTGCATTATATTCCCAATTAAGAAAATATATTTCCTGGAAATAGTTACATATTCTTGGAAACAATAATGCACAGAGGTAAGATGAGGGAACCTCCACTTCTTAAAGCACTATGTAATTATTCACTAAGTTCATTTAAAACATCTCTTTATAAAATTACTAGAAACCTTTGATTTGCCAGGCCGGATCTGCCCTTAGTATTCTAATAAATGTCAAAGAAAAACATTCATAAGCAACTTTACATCTAGAAAGTTCCCAGAGGAATAGGAAACGATTAGGCTAAATGACATTTTTCAAAAGATCTTGATGGGACGCACGAAAGACGATTTCTTTGGCATATGCTGTCAAGTAAAACATAGCAAGAAAAACAAAAGTTACTTGCGAAAAGTAGCTCCATAATATTACCGGATGACCACTGTAATTAAAAGAAAAAGGAGTATGGAAAGACCCCATTATAATGGGCCTGTAATGACTCAAAATGGGATATAACATGACCAGCTTCTGTCCTCTGCTCAATGCTCATTTTCATTTCATTAGCCTCACAATAATATGACCCACATTTTATGCAATTAAATGTGTTAAATTCCACTTACAGGATTATGACAAAGTTTAAAAAAAAATTATCGCATTTTGTTTCTATCTTAATATGAAAAAATACAAAGCCATAAATCAGTGGTGACTTTTAAAAGGAAAAATTGAGGGCTCACAATTTAGCTGAGAATAAATTTAATTACAAGTGTGTTATATTTTCAGAGCTCCTAAATGACTTTTAATAGATGATTTTAAGGAATTATCTTTAGTCCCATATCTTTATGGAAGCTTAACTATTTTATCATCCTTATGACTACCTACCAGTAAAATTAACAATTTATTGGTCTAGCTTACAGTAAGAAAAAAAGAAAATATTTTATTGAGTACTAGTAACAGAAAAAAATAAAACCTACATAGTAAAGAATTTCAAGATTTCATAATTTGAAAGTAAAAATATTATTTGGACTAATCAACATATAAATTCAATTAAAAGACAGCTACTGTGAAAGCCAAGAGAATATTTTAAATTTCCAAAATATTTATTATGTTTGACTACATTTACATACACAAAGATTTTCTGTGAAGGGCCATTAATGAAAAGGGCTAAAAATCTACAGATTTTTCAGAAGAATGAAAGCTGTTAATTTATTTGGAACCCTTAACCTCTTGATTTTAATAGCAAATAACTAAATCCAATTGCTTCCTTTGCAGTTAAAATTCAAGAAAGTTATAGGCACATGAAAATACACATGAGTGCTCATTCAGGGGTTCATCAAGTGATCAAGTGATAACTTATTTGGGTGTGGGTCTGGTCATGCGCATGTATATTATCTTTTCCCAAGGTTTTCTTTCTCACTGCCTTGTCCAGAGTGAAACTAAAGCCTCCTGACAACTATCGCACGCATAGACTTCCACACCATCTTTCTTTATTTCTTCAGATTATAAAAACCTCACTTTATTCATTATTCAGCCTGAAATTCTGTAGACTTGCTTAGAAATGTACCCATTAATTTGCACCTTGTTTTCACCTGTCTTATGAAAAGTTTTTTTAAAATCTGAGGCAAATGAAATTTGAAGGCTTTCTAAAATCCTTGACAAATTCCTAGCCGCTAAATTTAAACAATGTAAAGTGAATTGGTTCATTCAATAAATCTATTTAGACTAATTTTTAAAAAGTGGATACATTTGAAAATCTGATGAAGGTAACCTTCTCAGAAAAATACAGTACATTTGCAAATACACAGGGGTTCCCACAGGTATCAGAGGGTTCACAGATCCCTTAAGTCTCTCCATGAACTCCTACCAGAGACTTCAAGTAAAAAAGCATTTATCTAGGAAATTTTATCCCAGAATGGAATTCCTTATCTTAAATTATCCAATTTTCTCCATTTGCAATTGAAAATTTAACATAATTGGTCAAATAACACTTGAACAACATAATTATAAAATAGTGACTATGGCACAATAAGAATGTTAACATCAATTTCACTATACAAACTGAGCTAGGTAGGTATCCTCTTACTACTATATAAATCTGTGTCCAAATTTATTAATTAATTCAGACCTTCAAAATAAAAAAAGATGGAGCTAAATATTTAATTAGTAGGTCAGAACTAAACCTCACTGTAGAAATAATGTCATTTGATCAATAAAAATATTTATTAATCCTTGTTAGAGTAATTCTATATTATTACTTTCATTTTCAAGAAAAACTAAGAAACAATACTTAGGAAATTTTAAAAATTAAAATTGCAGAATTTTTTTCCTTCTTAACCATTTCCATTATTTACTTTGGGAAGTGAAGTGAACTTTGAATTTCAGTCATCCCCGTCAGTCCCTTTATGTTTGAATCTAGTACAGAAGGAAGGTGTCAAAAGAAATGAAACTCCATGGAGTGTCTAGGGAATGTAAATATTTCTCTTTCTCTGCCCCAAGGATTTGTTTGCCCACATTTTGACAGTCCATGAAATCTTTGACACTGAGCCCTGTCAAATATTAACAACTTTGCCTCTGCCAAACTGATTCATCATTTAGACTTTTGTCTTTAAAAAACAAAAACAAAAAAGCAAATGAAAATTTTCGTGTCCTCATCCAATTCAAAGATCAACAGATTTAATTGATTTAAAACTTACCCTTGTTCAGGCTGTGAACTTTTCAATTAATGCAGAAATTTGTAGGTAAATGTATCAAAAATAACCTTGCCAATAAAATATGAAGTCTTAGTTATCTAAAAACAGCTATTTACAAGTTTTAAGACACATAGGAACTTGATACAAACAAATGTAAATTAATAACAAAGATACTGTTTTAATATAACAATTTGCATGATCTCTTTTTGAAAAATAACTCAACTGTAACTGTAGTCAGTTTCTATTGCTGTCCCTGTTATACTACCTCAAGAGTTAACTCCTCCATACCAGTTTGAAAGTCACATCCTTTTTCTAAATGATAATGTAGACTTTCATCAAACATTGCTTATTCTTCTACTCCACTCTCCAAGAACTTGTGTTAGCATCATTTCCAAACTTCTTCAAAAAAGCCTTTTATCAATTTATCCCAACCTAATCTTCATTTCTAATCACCACAAGTGTACTGCACTTATGTTACAGGAAAGTGAGTCCAATTTTTGGTTTCCATACAGCTGGCTAAACTTTTGCTTCTGGACTTTGTATTATGTTCTTTTGGAAAACTTTTTCATCAGTTATGAACCAAGGTATTCCCCAGATTTCTAGTATAATCCAGGGTACCTTCCTCGATGTCATACTTGCTCTACATTTATCTAAATGTCACTCACATTTTCAATAGGTTGAACTATATGAATCTGTCAATATTTGAAAGTTCTTGACCTAAAAAATGGTAATTTTATAAAATTCAACTTAGTAGAACAAGTATTCACTTGTACTTATGCTACAATGTTTTATAAATGGTCTCTTGGTGTGAGATATATACCTCCAAAATGGACTGTTATCAGCTTCTTTTCTCAAAGGAAAACAGTATGTTTTATGTCTTAGTATGCCCTCATGGCAACAGAGTATACACTTTAGTCAAAGTCATTCCCCTCCTTTTTTTTAGGAATTTCCAAGGAATGTCCACTGAGATTACATTCTAAAATATCACTATGAAACATTTACAGATATTGATCATAAAATCTAGACTGTCCCATGAAATTAAAATTTAATTAAACCAAGCAACAATAGATAATTTAAGCAGATTTTCCGAGAAACCTTAAAAGAAAAAGAAAGATAAACTTCAAAGACAAAACAAAACATAACCTTCCTATCCCTCCTCTCCACTTTTACTCACATGGCTCTCCCACTACAGCTGTACAAGGACAGCATCTTTATCTTTACGGAAGGGGAACTATCCTTTGCAGGCTTCTATCATGTCCACAGAATTTAAATGAAAACGGCAAAAGTAATTTTCCAGAATGAAACAGAAATAATAAAATTAATAGAACCACTAATTTATGGTAATGATTGTGGTAATTTGTGTTAATAATTGTGGAAAACCACACTTTTTATAATTCTATACAAATGTGTTCTAAAGGAGCCATTAGCTATGTGTTCCAATAATAATGTATATTTGTGTATTAAATTATTTTTGTTTAAACAATGTAACACCTACATCTTGATTTGACATGTCCCAATAAGGTCTTTCTCCGTAAGACATAACTTCCCACATGACTATTCCATAGCTCCATACATCACTGGCTGACGTGAATTTCCGGTATTGGATGGCTTCAGGTGCTGTCCATCTTACTGGAATTTTTCCACCCTGTTAGAAAAAGAAATTGACATTTTAAATATGTATAACAACTTATAAATCATTTAAGGCAATACCATAAAGCAATAGTTAAATATTTGTATTTTTATTTGGCAGTTCAGCAGCATAAGGACTATCAGTCTTGCTCTCTAGATGTATTTAAAGTTACTAATCTGTTTTTTAGAATCCCATTACAAGTTTTCTCATTTCAAGTTTACAAGGCAACTCAATTTAATGGGCCTTGTGTGGTCTTAGGGCAAGAGTCTATTGAAAAGACAATGACAAATTAGGCTAAATTACTAGTAAAATGGAATGAAATATGGGGTATTTAAATAAATCCTCACATATTTTCCTTTGTTTTAATCTTATAAAGGGTATAGGAATTAGCATAGTTAATATTCTTTTAAATCTCTGTTTAAAGTGTGGTCATATTTTTCTGCTACAAATAAGAGTGTTAGTAACTAGATGTTGCTATATGTAACTCTATACTATTTATATGAACATCTCAACAAAAGGTAAGCATGGCATCATTCTTACCATTACTTTCCTTCTTAGCTTATGTGTGGATTGTGAAAACAACAAATGTCCATTCCCCAAAAAACAAAACAAACAAAACAAGAGTGGGGAACCTGCACCCTTAAGGCCACCCATGGCCTCCTAGGTCCTTACGTGTGGCCTTTTGACTGAATCCAAATTTTACAAAACAAATCATTTTATTAAAAGGGGTGCAGCAGAAAAAGAAGCAGCTTCTCTTGCCTACTTTGGTGCTTAAAAAAAATCCTGAAATCAGAAGGCTGCAAGTTTCTCACCCATCATCTCTGCTTTCTTGGTAGGAAAATCTTAGAAATATGAATTAAGTGCAGTAAAAGACTTTTCCTCACCGTAGTTGTATAGACAGCTTCCGGATCATCCTCTATAACCCGGGACAGGCCAAAATCTGACACTTTACAAACAAGATTGCTGTTGACAAGAATATTGCGAGCTGCAAGGTCCCTGTGAACATATCCCATATCGGCCAAATATCTCATTCCAGCAGCAATTCCTCTCAGCATTCCTACTAACTGGATCACCGTAAATTGTCCGTCATGTTTCTGCAGAAAGACAAAATAAAATTCCAGTTAACTGTACCAGAAAGGGATGGATCACCATGAAAAATTTAAGTATACCAGCCATTGTTTATTGTATAATAGGGATTGTTAATTAATTTCCTATATAATATAGATACTTTTGAAAAAACATACCATGTTGATTTAACTGGTAGAAGAAATAAGATATAATTTTAGTAATCATTTAGTTATTCATGATAATTTATTATTTTAATATTAATTAACAATAGTTTGAGATTATTCAAGTCCGAAAGTATAGAGGGTGACTTTTAAGTCAAAGTTTGGTAATGGAATATCCAAAAATATTACGCCTGACCAGGTAAGTGTTTTCTCCACATGCCAAAAATTTTACATAAATAATATAGAAATATATAAAGGAATTAGTATGCATATAATAAGATTTTTTTTCTCTAAATGCTAACAAAATGGAAAGGGAAAAATATTTAAGTCAAAAAGAGAAACTAAATAGAGAAATTTAGACGTAGAAAATGATTATAGAGGTTGATTTTGTTTTCATTTCATTTTTTAAAAAATTTTCTACTGGTAGGAACATTACTTGCAACAAAGATTCTCTAAGACATTTTTAAGCCACAGATCTCTCCAGTTGCATACAAACATGCTGCGTGAAGGATGCTAGTTTGAGTTGATTAATTTCCTAGGTGATGCTAATGTCACAGTGATGCAGAAATAAAAGTTCCTATAAATCCTCTGATTGCTTATAAATCTGGGTTGAATTTGTAATTCTAAATCACGTAAAACAACTTGACATGTTCTCTGATTCTTTAGATTATTTCTTTGCCATTTGGAAAAATGTTAATGTGTGTTCACAGTCTTAGGTAAAATACCTCTGAGAGTAAAACGATTTATGTTGATACATTTAGGATTCATCACTTACAAAAATCATGTGCTATTAAAAGTAGTGATAATAATCATACATTTTATGCTTGGTGTTCACATAACAATATAATACAAATGGTTTTTTACACCACAGAGTTGGGATCACAGTGTCAAGGTCAAATGGCTATCTCCCTTTTTAGTCTTTCCTGTATTACTTCTATATTTCATTTATGATTGTATATGTTGTCTTACAATGTGTATAAATTACAGTGCTTTGGGGATACTTCAGGTGATAATATTAATGGGAATCTTTTTTTTACATTGTGTCATATAAATGCTCAAAAGATTCTAGTTTAATCCAGTCTAGAATTCTGATTATTGATTTGATTTTCAAAGATAATTTTCTGACCTCTTACAGTTTACCATGAACATTTTACATTGCAAAAAAAAAATTCATAAAATTATATTGGGAACACACATAGTATATTTAGAATGAAAAACTAATTCTGATAATTCCAGTACTTACCCTAAGAAATGCATCTAGGGCTCCATTTTCCATGAATTCTATTACAATCATGACTGGTTTCCCTAAAATTAAAAAAATGTATATATTGTTTCAGAAGCTGTAACCTAAACATTAGGGTTATTTCCTCTCTCATCCCGGATAAAACACATAATGCTCTTCTAAAAGAGTGAATGGGTGAGATAGGAGTCTTTCTAATGTTTTCAGTGCTGTTGCTAAGCTCAAAAAGTTTAAATATCTGCTTGGAACATGGTGATGACTCTTAAGATTAAACCGTATAAATAAAAGTCAATATTTTCTTCTGACTCCAGCTTTGTGAGAAAAACTCAGAGAAAACGACACTTTACATAAAATATAAAGACTAAACTGTATCACCATTATGGCTTTTGAAGCTAAATAAAAACTTTAAAAACTTTAAAGTTTAAAAACTTTATCACTCATTCCATCTATCTATAACAGTTATTCTTAAACTCTAATCCTACATTCATTTTTTTCCAGTTTTTTTCTTGAGGTTATAGCATAAGAGAGTAATTGTTTCAATTAGTTATGTACCAAGAAAAAGCATTCATTTAGACTATGCAGTATGGTCATAATTTGATTGTTTTATTATGTACACAATAATACTAATTTCTGACACTCAGCCTATTTGAGAAGTGAAAGATACAATCAATATCTACCTCTGGTAACAACCCCTTCCAAATGGACAACATTTGGGTGGTCAAACTGCCCCATGATGCTTGCTTCACATAAAAAATCTCTCCTTTGTTTTTCTGTGTAACCAACTTTCAGGGTTTTTATGGCTACGGCAACATCTCTTTTTCCTGGAAGTTTCAAACGACCACTGCAGACTTCTCCAAATTCTCCTGAATTAAAAGAACAAGTACGTGTATTTTAGTGTCCGAAATATTTCCTTTTCCAAATTAAATGCATTAAACTCTTTAAAAGAATTTTTTAAAAGCATTTTCATAAATACTTGGTACAGCTCTCTAAGTCATACTGCACACATTACCATAGATGGGTGATTCTATTTTCTAGACACAAAAGTTGTTTATGAAAATAATGGCATAAATGAAATTAAAACTTGAATATACAGTTTAGCTCATTCATGGAAGTTAAGCTTTCCTAAACCATCTGTTAAACAGGCTACTATTTTTCAATTTGACTAACAAACACTGTTTCAGAGTCAACATTTAGATTTGACTTATGCTGTATAACCCATACTTCCTACTAAAGCATAAGGGCACATTAGCAAATTCTAACCATTGCTATTGCCTTTAAAGTTTGAGAAGCAAATATTTATTAAAGATTTAAAATTCTGAACTGTATATGCAGTATGTCTGCTAGATTTAAGAGAATTAGATTTAGAAATGTATAATTATTATGAAAATACATACACATAGAAAATAATATTGCCTTTAAATAATGCATACATGTTAATTTTCTATGTGGATTTAAATAGTACAATGGCTAATATCTATGAACACAAAAAAATATGAAGATGAAAGCTTTGCAAGAAGATAGCAAATTATGTAAAAGGAAATGTATAGTACAGCAAAAGTCAGGAAAATTCAGATTTTTTAAGAACAATAAATCATTTCTTGAACAGGCTAGAGTTATTATGAATTAGCTTATAACAGAACAGTATCTTAAAAATCCAACAGAAAACAAAATATATACAGATTCGCTGTACCACATACTTTTTTTCACTTTTTTCCTTAATATTTCATAAACAAGTACAGCTTCACTGCTTCCAACAGTTCAGGTAAATGCAAAAGTTCTATACTTGAGGGATAATTATTTGCCTGTCATTATGATGTATGACTTTCGATCTTGGCTAAATGGAACAGCTGAACAAGGAAGCTACAATAGCCTTACCTGCACCAATCACACGCTCAATTTTAATACAGGAGGCATCTAGCTCCTTGGCGAATTGATGGACAGCTCTATTTGGGTCCTCATAGGTTTCAGGGTCAATGTAGGTTTTGGTGCCTGGAAATTTAACTGTAATGATGTAAGAAAGCATGACTGTGATGAAGCAAAGCACTTATTGTGCAGTCAGCCCAGGAATTTCATTATGCAGAGTGCTCCTTGGAACAGTGAACTTGCTTCCACATCACCTGATTCACAGCAGTTTTAACAGACTACTTCAGTCTGCTGGCGTACAGGTATTATCTGCAAGCTTCTATAGGTAACATAGGATCCATAACATAGGTTACTAACTGAATTGCTTTTCCAGTAAATCAACAAAAGACATCCACCAAAATTTCTGACAAGCCTATCAGACTGGAGGTTTAATTAAATTCACTGCTATCGTGGCATAGTTCAAGCCATATGGAGGTTTGCAATGGACTTGGAAACACATTAGTAAATCTATCAGTCAGTCAATCAATCAAATTAATACACTGGGAAAAGAAGACATTTCATTTACAGGTAGCCTACTACACTGACAGCAATATTAAAAACATTTAGACATCTTACTTATTCTTTTGATTTATTTTTTAAAAGACCAACCACTGTTGACATATACATAAAATTAATACAAGATGTGAGGGACTGCTATCACAGAATCAAAGAGAAATCTTCTAAAGACATAGTTTCTTCTTCACCTCGAAGGGCAATAGAAGCCAGATGTACAAAGTACAGAGAAAAGTTAGAAAATTTACAATATTCCTGCGATTTGTTAACCAAGTATGACAGCAATTTGAAAGAGGAATGGTTTATATGAACTTTCAATTATAAGGCTCTGGAAGATCTTAACTGCTATGAGGAGGTAGCCAAAATCCCTCACAAAAGGTAGTTAAAATGCAAACAACATAGAATCATCTTAAAAGTTAAAATCTTAAAATGCACCCCAGAAGCATGCAGGTAACAAATAATGCTATGTCAACTTTAAATGAAATTCAATTACAATAATATATTCCAAATCTAATCATTTGGTTAAAGACAAAGATAAGATAGATAGGCATATATTTGGTTATATTAATGCAATGAAAAAATTACACTATATCCTCAAAAAAAACTTTATTGTTTTAACAAAGCCACTGAACAATCTTTTCATCAAATCTTACTACTTGCAGAACAATATATATCTTTATATATTACACTGCAGCCTAACTGTGCTTATGTCATCACATTAAATTAAAATTATATTTAAAAATAAACACATAATAAAAAAAACAGAATGTATAAAGGAAAATGGGATTTAAAAATCTTGATTTATTCTGCTGTAGTTGATTGTTTATCCAAAATTGATTGTCTTAAACAATTATTGTTGCAGTTTATAAAACTGACAGATGCTCATTTGTTACTAAAGCTGAACATGAAAAAAAAAAACAACACGAAGAAAAGAGAGAGGGGATAGAAGGAGAAAAGAGAGAAGAAGGAGTACAGGGAAGGGGGGGAAGAGAAAAAGAGAGAAGGGAAGAAAACAATAGGTTAACCTCCTAGATTGGCAGGCAGATGGAGAATGAGCCATCTTCTTTCTCCCTTTTAATTCTCTCTCTCTCTCTTTCTTTCTTTTTTTGTTTGTTTGTTTGTTTTGATAAGGGAGCTAAATTGGAGGTAACCTTCTGCATCTCAAACAGTCTCTGATGGTTCTTTATTCAAGCTGTCATAAAACATTTTGACAGGCCAGAGCTATTTTGGCATAAAAACATGAACTACTGCCCAGCTTGTATCTGAAGATATTGTTAGAAGAAATGGTAGGAGGAAACAAAATGTAAATTGGAATTGCTCCACTAAACTCCTCCATTGTGTTTATGTCTTTCACTGTAGCACTTGGGGCCATGGAGAGTTGAGGGCACCTGATACAAATGACTGGACATTCTATTAAATTCAGTGCTCTGAAAGCTAGCTAAATGGTTGCTGTTTCAAGTTTCTGTAAAAATTCAATCCGGTGTCTTAGCACCTAGGAAAATTGTCCGTGTACTAAAGGAATAAAAGGACACCGACTTGTAAATAGCTGGTGACCACAGTGTTATACTTTATGTATTTTAGATAGTCATAAAATCAAATAAAATACCTGGTTCCCATAAAATGACAAGAAAAGATATCCTTGGAAAAAGAGTGATTTGAAAACATCAAGCATTTACCAGGATAACATATGTTAAGTGCACTGCAGTCTTTCATTATTCATTTAAAAACAGATGTTTTAAAATAAGGAAAATATGGCATAATTTCTGAATATTCTGGTGTGTTGCTTATCCCAATTTAACAGCATGAGCTTTTTGTGTTTTAATGTCTTATTTACATTTCCTATTAAAGTCAAACATCTTAAAACCACCATTGATATTTTGCTCTAGAGATGAAAACTGATTAAACACAGCAAACTTATCTTGTCTATATTAGCAAGTAAGACATGCAGCTATATTTTGTCTGATTAGAAACTGGATGTGAAATGTGAAAGAACCGAATGACATCAAAATATTAAAACTGTATGATGACAAGCATAGGCTATACAACAAGTTTTAGATAAGCCATGTTTCAATTTACCTTCTGCATTAAACTGCAAGTTAAAAGCAATAAACTATTGTATGTGATAATTTTGGGATGTCTCAGATATACTCAATCAATGAAAGAAAAGTGACATACTGATTATGGTTATATTAAATAACTGTGCCTTTAAAATTATTCACATATGGTAGGATCAGGGATTCTAGGAGCTATAGCGTTATGGTATTTTTCTATATACATTTTACACTAGAAATAAAAATTTAGGCATTTAAGTTTCTATCCTGTCCTTTCTGTCTGAAGTGTTAAAATATGCTCTTATGTAATGAAAGAGAGAAAAAAATGTAACTTCCATGCTTTCTGTATATCCTGTTGCTATAAGCTACTTGTGGTGCTGTCTTCACTGAGGCTTGTCTCAGGAAAATCAATGCCAGATTAGCAAAAGTGAGCTCTGACATTAGGAGCATATCAAATAGTTCCAACTGGGATGAAGAATCACACATATTCAGTCATAATCAGGAGTGGTTTCAAGTTTTATGAGGTTTGAACCTTATATAATTTGGGATACCTTCTTTAAGGGAAAGGGTATATGATTACATATACAAAATTGTTACGGCTTTCTTATGGCCTTGAAATGGTCCGTGAAAGGAAGGGGCCCTAAAGATTAAACTTCAGGATAAAGTCACCCCTGGTCATACCTTTAACCTTAATTTGCAGTAATCTGTAATATCCCACATGCCCTTCCTGCCTGCAGTGGTTGTTATTCCACAGAGTCTCATATTCAGTTTGGATCTATGTCATGTAAAACCACTTTTCTTTTGACAACGTAAAGTCAAAGTAACTGTCGGTTCAAAAATATAGACACACTGAAAAAACTTAGCATGACGGCATTTACTGTTTGTGTATTTAGACTACACATTTTCATTTGAGCTCTTTTTTTAAAAAACAAAAATTCGTGATTGATGCTTAGATACTCTTAGGACTTTAGGGACAAGACAGTATCTTTGTAGATACTGACATAAGACTCTATTAAATAATACAGTAGAAATATAATTCTTCTGTCATAGGAAATTTATCTACGCAAAAGAAAATTTAGTAGAGATTATAGCTACTATGAAAAAAATAATAAAATTGGTTTTTAATATTTTCAAGGATGAAAAATAAGAATAATGGGTTTGGGTAAGAACATTATTAATTATCCAAACTGAAATTGCTAGATTGTTAGGTTTCTATTTTGCCTGCACAGAGTAATAACATTTACTGACACAGGTCTCATTTTCACTTTCCATCCACATTGCAATGAGAATAAGCTCAACGCAGACTGGTATCTATTTTCTCTGGGTTCCTAAACTCTCTTCTAAATATGATTTCTAAAATGAACTTTTAAGAATCAGCTAACTCAAAACCACAGGAAAACATCAGAGGATTGTATCCTATTATCATACTATTTATGTGCTATGAAATATCTATTGGTGATAGATACTTATAGCAGCCATGGAGAAAGATGCTCCTTAGCTTTGTATCTCATGGTAGCATCACTCTTTGGATGGAAAAAAGTACTGATCCTTATAACTTCAAATGGCATTCCTGAGCTACATCATGGGGACATGCAATATTTAATGGATTATTATTAGCATGGTAAGATGCATTTGGGTAAAGTTTGCAAAAGGAAAAAGGAAAAATTGTGATGTACAAGCAGCTGAATACTCTTGCGGTTTTATTACATTTCTGAATATATTTTATTTTTTCAAATTCATATCACATGATTTTCATTCTAAATATCTTGTTCAAGTGCATTAAAGCAACATTCTGAGCTCATTATATAATTTCAAGCATGCTGCATGAGGAATTTATTAATGCCAATACTACAACCAGATTTCTGTATTAATAGGGGTACATAATAATAAAGAAAAACCAAACACTTACAATGAAAGTACAGTTCTTCATCTCCTTCTTGGTCAGCTTTGCTATAACCACAGTGCCTGGAAAAAAGCAAATTTATGACATCTCAATGATCTTACTTTACATATTTAACATATCTTAGTTACTTAATAACATATTTGTTACAGCTATAAACTAAATACAAAAACTTCCTGTCCATAGTTATAAACCCATTTAGTAATAATACAGCAATTTGCATGATTTAAAAAATGCACAGAAACAAATTCTTTGTTTGACACAATGCAAAAGAAACATTTTTTGGTGGATATGGATTTATCAATGAGTGAATATTTACTTACATTTCTTACTGAAAATAAAAATAGATGCTACATGGTTTCCAGAAACTTTCATTTTAATAACTAAAAGAGCAAATCTTTCCCCCATTATCTTATACATTTATTATGGAAACCTTACTCTGAAAATAACCAAAAAGATTCACCCAATAGAAATTACAGTCCTCATTCCCCTTGAACTAGAGGCAGTGATCAAACTCATACTGTATTTTGATCTTGGGAGAATGACAATTTATTGATCTCCAAAATTTAATACCAACGAATGTTTGTATTTACTATGTAAAATTCTAATATACTAAATCAATAATAGGCTGACATAATTCTGAAAAATCAATATATTTTATTATAGAAATTAGAACTAATTTGTATTCTACCTTCTTCCAATGATGAAGCCAAAGACCATGAACACCAAAATGATGGTCCCTGCCACAGCAACCACGGCAATGATAATAACTGGATTCTGTTCACTGGAGACGGCTGTCGCTGTAAACAGAGAAAACAGGCTTAGAACCACTTGATATCGTGCAAGAACTTGAGAGGTTAAATAAAATAAGAGATATCTATCCTATTTAATTCACTTCTAATTTTAAATAAATGCATTATATTATAACTAATGTAAACATTTATTACAAATAAATGTTTATTTCTGCATTTTAGAGAAGTGGCAAGGACAATGCTTTCATTATTTCTATTTATCAGCTATAAAGTAAACCTATAAATGTCTTACTGAATGACTATACCCCTGGTTAGTTGCTGGAAGCTTAGTCATGAATCAGGAGATGGACACATTTGATCTGCAAGTGCTATTAAATCCCTATTTGTTCCTCAACAAGGCATTTGATCCCTCTGTGTCTGTTTTACTGGTGTGTAAAATAGGAACCAAAATACATACCCCATGTATTTTTTAAAGCACCTTCATGTACACTGAATGCTTTATGTCTCATATCATCAATTTATATAAAAAGCGTCATGTAATCATAGCAAAACTTCATGAATTTATAGTCCACTATAATTCAGGAAAAAGATGAGCTAAATTACTTGTATTTATTCTTATAAAGTATCCATAAACGCATTTGAAAGTTTAAGATTACAAAGCAGCCAGCCTATTTATGAAAGAGCAAACTTTCTGCAAGTACTTTTAAAGAAAACTTTATCATTATCTAATTATAGATACTTTCCACTGTACAATACTAAGTGATTCTTCTAGGCTCATTAAAGCAAGCCCAGCTAGATCTTTCTGAGAGTCTCTCTGGGAACAAGTATATGTTTGCATGTTCCTTAAAACAGCCTCTGATTTAGATATTTCAAAGTGACAGGAACTTATCACTTCCATTTTTCCAAATTAGTCATATTTTCCTCAGAGTATATTTTCAATACCAGTATAGACTTCATAAAATCATCAGACACATAAAACAATGACATATATATTCCAATAAATAATCTAGATGCAAATATCATATAATATATAATGTCAAATTAATATAATTTGCTTACTCTCAAACAATCAACAGCTGTAATCTTTAATTTAGGAAGGATGGAAAAATAACACTCCTTCTTGTTGGTAGCAAGGGACTGGGTCTCTAGAGTAGTACATCATATGTAGGCAGAATATATCTAGCCACAATAGATAGCATAAAGCTTTGTTGGATTGGCCTTTCTCTAGTTTATCTATGTCTGTCTCCTTTTGACAACTTATCTCTTAATTTTGCACATCAGTGCTAAGAGGAGATAGCTCCTGTATTGAAAAACAGTAAAAATAGCTCTGGTTTAATAGATGGTTTCTGAACAAAGACATTATACACACTCCCTAATTTACCACCTGGCGATTTGCTCCCTGAGGGAACTAAACAAAGGTTAAAATAAAAAAAAAAAAAACAGAAGTAGAAGAAAACAACTTTTAAGCTTTAATTTATGAATTATAGCCTATTATCATACAACAGAGAAAAGATGGCCTCAAGCATTTTTGTTTGTTTGGTCTGGTTGATATTTTTTCTCTTTACCTGGCTTTTTATATAAATCAAGAGAGGAAAAAGAATGGAGTAGCTCTATTCATGAGGAAGGAAAAAATTATACACATATGTGTAGAAATTCTTTCCATTCAATCAGTGTGTCCCATGGGTCTAATTCTTTGCTTGTCTTAGGCTCAGTTCTTCCCTTACCTTTAGAAACAGAACTCAAGAGAGAACACTGAACTCAGGTGAATGTTGAAACAGAATTTGTGAATGTTTATTTATACATTTTTATATATAATCATGGCCATACTTTAAACTTTCCATAGGTAACATGATTAATATTTTCATTTATTTTATGGGTAATACATTTTAAAAGTAATTTGTAATGGCTGTAATCAGAATACCATGGTTTAAAATTGTAAAAACACCAGATTTGACTTTGCATAGAAGGGGATTTTAGGATGTATTTAATATGTGCAACAGAATAGATTGTTAGTTAAACATTTTTTTTAAGTTGGTATTTTCACGTTTTTATCCAAACTAAAATTACATAACAAGAGAAGTCATCATATTATATTATATGTATGATGTTATTATGCGCTATTGTTACATATTTAAAAATTATTATGGGTACATAATAGCTGTATATCTTTATGGAATACATGACCGTTTTGATACAGTGATACAATGTGAATTAATCAAATCAGGGTAATTCCATCACCTCAGGCATTTAACATTTCTTTGTATTGGGAACATTCCAATTCCACTATTTTAATTATTTTAAAGTATACCCTAATTTACTGTTGATTATAGTCACTTTACGGTGCTATCAAATATTGTAAACTTTTTCCAAACAATGCTCAAGTGACTTCTCTTCAGTAGCATCTTCCCTCTTGCCCTGCTTCCTAGCACAGTGAGTCACTGCTGATAACACTGGGTCATGTCCTCTCCCAGGTCTTAACTGTGTGGCCAGAATCTGTGTACCTGTCTCTCTTTCACTGAACTTTCAGTAGGGAGCACCAGCTGTGCCACGTGTCTCCGTGCATCCCTAATTCTTAACACTGATTCTTGTGCTGACTCTGTGGTTCTCAAAGGGTAGCCTGGGGTCAAAATTATTTTCATACAATGGGAAGATGTTATTTGCCTTTTTCACTCTCATTTGTTCTCAAGTCCTCAAGTTGAGTTTTCCAGAAGGTATATGACATGTGATAATGTCATCCCTCTGATCGCTAATGAAATGTGTGTGTGTGCTTGTGTTTTCAAAGGTTCTGTTTTAATTTCTAATGTGTTGAATATCCATAGATATAACACACATAAACAAAATTTGTGGGGGGGGGGTCCTCAACATTTTTTAATAGTAAAAGTGTTTCTGAGATGAAAATGTTTGAGAATGGCTGTGCTAAACAAGAGCTGAAACTTGAGACTTTTCCTGCTAGGAACTATCCTTGGCAGTTTGTGTATATTAACTTACGTAATCCTCCGAATATGCTATGAGTTGGCTACTGGTATTTTAGCAGTTAGGGTACAAAGAACTAGCTCATTCAAAGTCCTACAACTGGACATGGCAGAGCTGAGATTGGAAACCAGGCATCTGTCTATAACACTGCTTGGAAACTTATAATCTGTTCTGTGTCAATGAGTGTGAGAGATTCATTCATTGCTTGTGTACTTAGTGCCTTCTATGTGCTAAAACCCATACTGGACACTGGCAAGACAAATAGCAAGAGATGAAGATATGAATCCTTCTTTCATCAACTTTACATGCCAGCGGGAGAGAATATTCCAACGATAAAAATCACCAAGTTCTTCCAATGCAAAAATCCATTTTTAACATTCATTTCATGTGATCATTTAGGTCCCACTACTTCAACTAATTTCTATGAATCTCAGTTACTTCTTTATTAAATAATGAAGTACTCAATAAATAATAATTTGAGCCAATATTCTCAATTTACAGAGTCAAGAAAAGGCATAAATTCATTTTGAAAGTTTTGAAAAGTAAACATATTTAAATCATATGGAAGGTAAATGTGAGATAACTAATTGACATTTCTAATTTAAGTTTAAACTAGTCATTAGAATATGAAAAACCATAAATTGAAGTATCTTATTATATTTGAAATCTCAAGGTGATATCATGACATAAGTCTGAGTGGAAAACCATAACAGCACATTTTAACACTAACCACTCAAATGTTTAGCTGTTGAAATCTCAACTGAAAATGCTTTAATATTTTGGGGGCCACTAAACTTAGATACTCTTACTATTGGTCTTACATACTCCATTTAACAATGATAATCATGAATAATAATGGCACCAAGTTCATCACACCAATTTATGTGACAAATTTTTAAATTGATGCAAATATGTTTACAATTCTATATAAATGTTTTACATTTCAAATTGATTTCAACATACTTTTTAAATTTGTGGCTATGAGAGTTATGGATTTATTTTAAATTGTTACAAAATATTTTGAAAGAAGAACATTGTTAGCAAACTTAACAAGCATTAGTTAATGGAAAGTATATTTATCAATTTAATCCACCTTTTACAGATCTATAAAAATCTCTCTCTGAAGCCAAAATAATATTTATCAAAATTTATGATTTGATTTTTTTTAATTGAGGAAAGAATATCATGTAACATTTTTTTCAACTTGCTTCTGTTTAAAATTTTGGAGGAAAGCTGGATTGGCAAGAGGAGGTAACAGCTGGGGGAAGCTTGAGCCTGAGCAGTAACATCAGGAGGAATCAAAAACTGCAAAATACAGAAACACACACTGAGACCTCAGCCCAGCTGAAAAGCAACCAACAGGGCACTCAAAGTGTTCTGAACTTGCAGTCTGACAGGAAACTGGGGCATGCATCCCAACATATATCTGCTTCTTTGTTTATATACGATATATACGTGCATTTTTACTGTACAATCTTATGTTTCATTAGAAAATGTAAGCAAAATCATAAAAGGGCTTCAACAATATTGTTATGTTCTATTTTTAGTCTAAATAGTGGGATATTCATTTAATTATCTCCTTTATATAGTTCACATATATTTTAAATATATTCTTCAGTATGCTTGAAACATCCCATAACAAAAATGAAAAGAGAAATGGCAAACATGAAACGAAATATAATTTCTAAGATCTTCTTCCTGAACTCCAATTTTTAAAATCATGCTAAAGGGCAAGTAGCTTAAATTAACACAGGTTCTTAGATATTATCTTTCTCTTGTCCACCCTGGTGTACATTTTTGCCTCATTTGGAATTTTCTGTGAAGGAGCAACTTTGATAGACACAATTAGAGTGAGAACATTTTGAGGTCTACAAAAATATCCTGTGTCAACCTATAAAATGAATGAGTCCTGCTTCTGTTTCTAACTTCACCTTTTAAAAAAAAAAATCCAGTCTGTGTTAAAGAGACTAATTTAAATCACAAGTTTCTAAAATTACTAAACCAATAGCAAATGTTAAATTAATATTATGAACAACTTTTACAAAGCACATATATATGCATATATATTTACCTTTATATGTAAAAAATATCTTGCTGCAAATCATCACCCTTGATATTGAAAATAAATATATGCTAGTGTTATTGAGAGTAAGAATCCAAACCAAAGGTATAATTACCTTCAAACATTTTACCTGTAGCTTCCTCTAGTGTAGCAACATCAAGTCTAGGACTGTAATTTCCATAACCAGCAGCGGTAAAAGCTCGAATCTGGAAAACATACACTGTTCCTGGTTTCAGATTATTAATGGAGGCTGAAGTGGACTTGGTTTTTACTGTTGAGTAGGTCCGTTCCCTTTGATCCTAGAAACGATATTTACAGGAAATATTTAATTGTGATTGCACCCAGATAATCTGACCGCCAATTCTTGCAATTTATTTCAGTTTTCCGCATTGTTTTTGTAGAGGCTACACTGTACTTTGTGGAATATTATAGAGCTGTTCCTAAGTTAATATAAAATATAAATGTGAAACACATGCCTTTATTCTATAAATTTCAAGGAGAAATAATTTTGTTCAAACGTTTATTATGTTTTGAGCTTTTGCTGTTTAGGACAGGGCATAGTGGCAAGTGCTATTTAACGATAATATAATCAACTGTACTACTGGTCAAACTAAGTACACCTGTAAAATCTATGGTTCAGTAGAGGTGTTCATGTCATAATGTAGTTGTCTTAATTTTTTCCCTGAATGTTATTCAGCAAGCAAAAAGCCATATGCTAAAAATTAAGAAAGTTATTAAATCAAGAAATTCAGCTTATACCATCACCGCGCTGACATATTAATTATTTTCAATAAAAACTGCATTTCTCACAAAACAAAACCACTTCCGCAGTGTAGTATTTGATGAAGTATTTCAAAATTAAAATTATCAGCATAAGCATTAAAATCATATTATGTGATTTATGGTTGGACAATATTTTAAACATCATTTAGTTCAATTTCCTCATCAGATGTAAAAACTGAGGTGTACAGAGGTTATCAATATAATAAAGTTATGTTTTTATTATCAAGTTTTTCATCCTATAAGCAACAAACACATTTTATGTACATATATATGACAAGCATAAGAATTAAAGAAATATAAAAACTCAAGCATAAAAAACTCCACCAAAGTAATATATAAATGAAGAAAAATTTAAAGCTTCATTGATGTGACTCTTATAGACTACTTATGAATAAAACTTATAAAATTATACTTCATAATATATAATTTTAGATCTCATTTGTTCTATAATAAATACCTGTGTTCAACTTGATCAGGCAATAAAATTATTCTTTGAAATCTGAAAATGTCATTCTGGTTGTTTAATTTGGTGTCACACTGATATTTGAAAAAGTGTAAATAAATACATACTTAAACTCAATTTAGTGAAACTGATCTTTGTTCTAATTATAATCATGTATAAAAATGACAGTTGGTATTATATATATTTATCTCAAATATAAAACTAGGCATAACTCACATTAGATGTCACAATGATATATAGATCACATTCTTGGACACATTACAGTACAATGTAATACAATACTATTACTGTCTTCTAATAATTGCCTAGTATGCAAATTTTGCAAATGTAGATAACATTCTATTTCTGTCAGGCAAAATAATAATTATTTGAACAGACTTATTCAAAAACAAGGATTTGCAAAATATTTCAGATTTGTATTGTGAGAAAATTTGCTATCACCACTTAACTTATATTTTTTAAAAATGTTTTTTGCTTTTGAAATTTGGTACAATTTTAGCAGGGACCTAATAACTGTTACAGGAAAACAAATATAACAAAAAGAACATTAAAAACAATGACTCCCTCTGAAATACATTTGGTGGGATAAGAAATGAAGCATATAAAATTCAACTTTGGCCATGAAGTTATAAATATGTACTGTAAATAATAAGCAAAATATTTTAAACTTAGTCTGAATGTTAAAACTAAGCTTACTTAAAACTGTTTTTCATCAAAGAGAAAAGTATCCATTACCGATGCACTATATACATTTAAATTCATTCAATCAAGTCAACTCAACACCGGATTTTTCCAAAGCTTTAGGCCTCTATTTTGTAGTTCTGTCAAAAATGGTTAAAATGGCTATGTATAGTATAGCACTTCAACTAACTCAGTTAAGTCATAATAGTAATACTTATAATTACTATTTCTGTTAGGACTAGTAATAGTTTTCATGTTTCAAACCTTGAACCAGGTGTTTCTCTGAGGTTGAGCTTTGGATCATAAGTTGTGGATAGGATATATATTACATATAAATATTATGTATATGTATGTTTCTCTTTTCAAATGAGAGAAAAATATATATACTTATATATTCAGATATATCACTACTTATTAAAATTTAGCTGTTGTAAGGAGATTAAAAAGGTAGCACTTGTTTTTTAGTCATACTATTTTTCTTGGAGGGAGGGGAGTAAAGAAGTTGTAGACATGATTAATGTAACATATATGAAGTACATTTCAGGAGAATTTGAAAGCCTGAAATAACCTTATCTGATTCATAAGATTGAAAAATATTACATATTTCTTATGCAAAACATTCTTATTATCTTATATCAGTAAATTAGTTGAGGAAATCATCATTATCACTGAAACCATATAAATTGAATAAAACATTAATTGCCCAAACAGATATGCTAAAAGAAACATTTTTCAAAAATGCATTTGGCTGTGTGATTTCTGTGGTACTAAAACATCCCACATCTAACTATTATGATATCAAAAACTGAATAAATAAATACACTATAAATGGAATATTTTCATTTGTGGAACACAGAAACTTAGCACACAGAAATCACTATGAAAATGATGAACCAGAGATTCAGGGAGATGATTATTAAAAATGGCTAAAATTAACCACAAAGTTTGAAGTAGCTCCAAATAGTTGGCTTAACGACCAACTTTAGTCTAAAATACAGTAGGATGACATGAGACACACCGCACATTTCTGCATTTCACTTGCTCTTAGCACTTACTTTCTCGTAATACTTGATTTCATATTCTGTGATGACTCCATTGGGATGCTCTGGTTCCTGCCAGGAAAGCTCGACACTCCGCTGCAGTACTCTCTCCTTCATTACTCCGCTCACTTGCGAGGGAGCTGTTTGGACAAGATGTGTCAATAAACAAAGAGAAAATTCACTGGATGCCTCAAATCAAATGTCACAACTGATCAGTCCCATGCTGTGCCAGTTTCATTAAGGTAAAAGAAAGCACCTTTTCATAGCTCACAATTCAGAAGCTAATGAATATTCAAACAGGACCTTATTACTGTTCATAAACCTTAATAGAAATTTAAATTAAAGTGCAAACAGGAGAAGATAGCATTGTTCAAGTTAGTGAAAAATGGAAATGATGGGGCTGAGAATGACAATTAAGCAAATGAATGCTAATTAGGGCTAGAAAATATGATTTCAGATTAATCTCCAGTGATAAACTAAGTCTAAATATTTATTTCACATGCAAAAGCAACACGCATTTTAAAAGAAAAAGAAAAAATAATTCAATATTATGAAAGAAAAAGTAAATAAAATGGCTACTTTAATCTTCAATTAAAGGGTCATACTTTTTAAAATGTTTTCATATTTTACTTTGTGCTACTGTGTGTCGGTGTGTTTGTGTGTTCCCAAAGAATTCCAAGTAACCTTGGAAAAATTGTTATACTTTCTTAGCTCAAGATTTGAGAAAAATCCATAACTGCTGCTACTTACTATATGTGCATGAATACACATACATACACATACAGACTCTTGCACATGTAATTTATACCCACGTAACCTAGGCTTCAAGCTTTGAAAGGAGCAATTCGAAGCGACAATCTTGCTTTCTCTTTCTATATAGATAATAATATGCTTAGAGTTCTTTCATTCTAATTAGCGACATACACTCTTTTTGGTAGCTAAGTCTGTGGAATGTAGCAAACTAATTTGCTCTGTCTAATTTGCTCAGTGATGATTAACTAGTTGTCTACTCTGTCTAAATGAGTAGCTGCTCTGGCTTGGCTGAATTTCAGTGGGGTCATTATGTTCCATGTATCATGCTCTATCTCATTTTGTAAAATATTTTCAGGCTGTTAATTTAATTTTCAGATGTCTGAAATTGTTAATAATCCTGCTGACAGAAAAGCAATTATATGGGACCAAAGCTGTTTAAGCAACCTTCCAATGTTTATCCCTTTGGCTTTGTTTCTTCTACTTCTTAATATTTTCTGGTATCAATGTTTAGAAAACACATTTTTCACTTCTTTCTAGCTTGGCGATTTTGAAGGAAGGACACGGAAGACGCATGACTCCTATTTCCTCCCAGATTAGTAACAAAAGCATAACTAGAGCAGATTAAGTGGGACAGCTTTCCCTTGAAGGGTATGCAGCCAAAGCGCTCGACAAACTGTGTTTACAAGCTAAATGCATTTCTGATATATTTTCAATAAAGCTATTTTCTAATAAAAAAATATTATTTTTGTCTCAACTTTTTAAACCTGAATACATGCAGTAAAAAACTTGTCTCTGAAGTGGTATGTCTCCCCACCCATAACATGCTCAGCACATATCAGCAGACTGCTAAATTCAAGAGGCTGCTTCTTTAGGCTGTGGCCAAGGGACACATAAATCCCAACTAACTGTGAGGTGAGATTCTACTTCACAAATAACCTCTAAGAGTATAACTTAAGAAAATCATTAAAAATTGTAGTTTAACTTTAATTAGTAAAAAAAAATAGAATGCAACACAGGCAAGAATACTGCAAGAGTCAATACACTGAGTTACCTAATAGGGCGGCTGGTCTCTGATCAGGGTTTACAATTTATGTGTGCCATTTAAAAATAGTGTAGCAGGAAATAGGTTAAAGAGTTGTCTGTGTAATCTCTAGGTCTCTTTCAAATAAAACACATAGTTTAATGCGATTTTCAGTGTAAGTAAAACTATAAGACATTTTGCTTGGTTTCTATTTCTTACAGTATAGTGAAAGAGGCAGGAGACACTGAATTCTTCAAGTTATGGAAGAGACTTGGGGTATAAATCTACCTCTTTTAGTTTCTGATACATTAAAGCAAGATCTAAATATAAAACAAAATGATTTCTGCAAGTTACACATTAAAATTATATTCATTATTTCATCTTGGAAAAGGAATTTTACTGATAAAATTATAGTAATTAGAGATTGGGGAAAAGAAAGGCACCCCAAATACATCTGAAATATGTAATATTTTGAAACTCATATCACAGTGCTAACAGTGTAGTATACTACAATGTATTTCCCCTCTTTTGCACAAGGATCCATGTCTGTAAGTGACTGTACTCTTGATTTCTTGTATATTTCTTTTTTCTAATCCCTTGCTGATTCTATATCAAGTCATACATTTTAAGAGGGTCAGAAATAGAAGCACCAGCTCATGGCCCTTGAGAATGGATAAACCACGGGATAGGAAAAATATCTCTTCATCTTATTCCTTCAAATACAACATTTGGTAGAAGAAAATGGATTATATTTTCCCGTGAGTTTCAACATCTTACGCATAAAGAATATACAACTCACAGGATATACAGCTTATAAACAAAAACATCTCTAATCTAGTCAGATTCTAACAAAGGTCATTATTTTCAGATAAAGTTATACATTAAAGTAAAATTGAATTGGCATGAGATATACTAATCTTAAAACACAGTGATTTCTATGGTTAATATATAATATTTGACCTAAATTAATAACATCATAACAATTTCACTAAGAATAGCCTTACTCTTACACCAAAATATTCCATTAACGATAATCTAAATTCATTTCTGAAAAGGACATGTATATAACTAAATTATATGCATATTTAAGAAACAATTAGGTGTCATGACACTTTTAATAATTTTCATAATTATAAAAATGAAATTAAATATATTATAATTGGAATTGATGTGAAGCCAATAAATAGTAACCAATACTAATAAAGTTCCTGAATTGAAAAATATAGGAAAACAAATACTATATATAGTAGAGGAGCTTTTTGATGTGAATTTTTAGTAGGGTTTTTTTAACATTGATTAACAGTCATTCCTCACTTAAGTTTCTAGAAATATTTAAATATAAAAATTTATTTCAACTGAAGAAACAGATGGAACTTTCTTTGCCCATAAAGATCTTCAAGATTTATGAAGGACATAAATAGACAACAAATAAATAAAATATAAAACAGAGTAAGCCATGGAGCACATTATTAATCATATTGGGAATCTCCATAAATGGCAATGAGAGATGATCTTAGGAAATTCAAAAATGGTTTCCAGAGTTCAAAGTGGTAAATCTCAACAGCATAAAAACAAAGTTGATAAAGTTGATGAAAAAGGAAAGCAAAAGTCTAATGAAAGGAAAAAAAGTAAATGTGTGAAGTGGGTTTGTTAGTATGAGGTTTTGAATTGAAAAATAATAAGTAACAAGAATAGTAGATATATATACTGACCTGAACCAATCAACATTTTATGGATTTTGAGCTTCAAGCACTCATATGTGATCTTTGATTTTAATAAATTTTCAATTAAAATCCAATTATGAAAGATATTTAAGTTACAGGATGGGATATATTCATAAGAGCTACATTCCACCCCCCCCATAAACATGTTAAGTTTACCTATATGTAAGGGCAAATTTCTTAGCATAAAATAGAAAAAAAGACAATTTTATTTTATTTTTTGGCTTAAAACAACATAAATTTATTATCTCTAAGTTTCTAAAGGCGAGAAAAAGACAATTTTAAAATACAGCATGGCAGGCAGAATGGTCCCACAAAGATGTCCAGACCCTACTCTATGGAACTTGTGAATATGTGAATTACATGGCAAAAGCAACATTGCAAATGTTTAAACTTATAGACTTTAAAATAAAAAGATTATCCTGGATTTTTCCTGGTGAACCCAATTTAATAACATGAGCCATTAAAAGCACACAGAGGAGGCAAAGATATAAAAGGTAACCATAATGTTTTTACTCTCATAATTTCCTGAAATAAAAACAACAACAAAAACAAAAAAATCCCACAGAGGTGCTGTGGAAGTCAGAGGAGTTCGAATCATGATAGGGAATAAACCTGCCATTGCTGGTGGGGAGGGGGCGTGGAAAACCTGAGAAGACATCGAAGCAGCCTTTAGGATTAGACTGGCCTTGGCTGACAGCCATGGAGATCGAGACTTCAGTTTTACAAGAGTAAAGGAACCAAGTCCTGCCAACAACAGGAATGAGCTTGGAAATGGATCTTCCCCAGAGCCTTCAAATAGGAGACCAGACCAGCTGATAACTTGATTTTCAGCCTTCTGAGGCCGTCAGCAGAGGATCCAGCTGAACCTTGCTGTGCCCAGACTTGTGTTCCATGGAACTGGGAGATAATAAATGAGTGTTGTTTTTAATTGCCAAGTGTTTATGGTAATTTGTTTTGGCAGCGATAGAAAACTAAGACACACAGTAAAGACAAAAGTAGACCTATTGAAATTTTTATGATGTCTAAGAAAAAAGGTTAGTGATAGCATGGTTAAACAATGTGAGATGTCAAATTTTATGCTGAAATGGCATGGAATCAGGGAATATTGATCTTAAGACCAAAACGTAATGTTTTATAGGAAAAAAATTGCTGCTGTACATTTGAGAGGAATATATTTTGTGGTAGAACTTTCATGAAGCTGATTTTGGATTAGAAAGTAATTTATTTATACCAGTCACCATTTTTCCTACACTTGAAAGTTATGACAGAATTTCAACAAAGAAAGAGGATGGAAAAGAATATATATATATATATATATTTCAATACTACAATGAGGTAAGATGGGTCAACAAGCATGAAATAACCTTTCATCATGCATATCAAGTTGTTAAATCTATTGATATTTGTTAGATTTCCATTAGGTAAATGCAAAAAGTAAAAATGAAGATATCTTTAGAATAAAGTTAAAGGAAAACTCGATAGTAATAAAATAATAATCTTTTACTGACCACTTTTGTTGGTATACATTATCAGCATTTTTACTAATTCTTTGAAATGACAAATGTATGCATTATTAGGAGCTTAGAATTTTACAATATACAACTTTTGGCTTTCTTACTCTTCCTCACAGGTGTTTCAGTTTTGCACTGCAGAACAAACATATAAATTTATTTCAATAACAAAATACTAGTCGTAAGTAGACATGGTGCAGTGTGTCATGCGACACAGCAATTCTATATGTAGGTATGTAGATACATGTATAAAAATGCTAACACATAATTGTACCAAATTTCAATTTCCTGGCTGTGAAAAAAAGGGTCAGTAATAATAGTATCAACAATAAGTATACAATTTTAGCTAAAAAGAAAAAGCACAGGGACTAAGGGCATTGAGTCTGTAGCAATTATGAGCAATCCATTTGTAATAGATGTCTGTCAAATTATCTTTGGTTGCAGAGAAGGATGATATGTGGCTAAAACAAAGTTTCATTCTATAATAAGTAGTTGAAAAAATCAGTGAGAAACAAATGAGCTTTTTTTTCAAAATTAAATTATGTTATCTGCATCACTACCTACTTAACATACCAATTAGAATGGTAATGTTTTTAAAAATGTAAAATACATAATAAACTGTAGAACAATAAATATTTAAATAAATTCAAAGAACAGTTACTAAAAAGACAACTTGAATCAGTGTTAAGATCTTAAAGTTATGTGAAAAAATCAATTTCATGTTGAACTAACAAAGCAGGAAAATGAAGTAGATAAGGGCCCCCTTCAAGTACATATGTGAGTTATATCAATACATAACTTATATTTATTTATTACCTTATTTTACTTATAAGGTAATAAAACACATAACAGAAACAACAAAAGTCCCTACTTCACTATCTGATCAACTAAGAACAATCCTGTTCTTTAAAACAACGATTGTAAAAATGATACAATGATACATCTTTCTGAGAATAAATTTTTCTTCTCTGTTATCATCAGATAATTGACAATCAATTGTTTGGATATTTAATTAACCACTGTAGGAGTTAGCACTTCCCAGCAAAATTTCTAAGTAAAATGCTTTAAGGGGTAAAGAGGTGAGGATTGTGAAGAAAGCTACTATTGGTCATTGGTTTTAAATATATATTGGACTCCTAATCTCTGTACAGTACATTAAGTACTGACTGAAATGTCAACTGATGAAATGGTAAGTTGTAACTCCTGGTACAGTTTTATTTTAATACTAATTCTCTGAATGTAAAAAAAAAGGATAAAATTTTGAATACAGTAAGCATCTAGGCAACTTCCCAGAACTAGCTTTCCTATTTCTAATAGTCCTACTCACAAAGGAATAACTAAATGATCTACTATGAAAATTCAGAAAGGTTATGAAGCTCTTAATATTGACTCATACATGTTCAATCAACAGGTAATGCTACTTTTTTATTTGTTTAATTCTATTCAACAAATAACCCTGTGAGGTAGGTATTGTATGTTCTATGTTATTGGTGAAGAAGCTGATCCTTAAGAAATTATTAATCAGTAGCAGCCTCTCAGAAACGGGCAGATTTCAGATTTAATCCATGTTTTTAAGTCCTAATTCCCAGCTATCAACTACACTGCAATAATTCTAGGCTCTGGCACTTCCTGAGAGAAGACAATAGAAAGTGGAAAGCTGGGTAATCATTCATTCATTTAATATTTCTTGAGAATCGTGATGTGGCAGGACATTAGGTTTTTTGGGATATAATGATGAAAAGACCTGGAGGGATTTGCTCAACAAGCAGTAGTTTTAGAACGTGCAGATATAGGAAGAGATCAATTTGAGCAGAAATTTTTTAAATTACTTTTTTTAAAATGACAAATGCATGTATATGCTACAAAATGCCAAAAGTAGAGAATAAAAATTGAGACTTTTTCCCAACCTGTTCCCCATGTCACAAAGGTATCTTTCCATAAAGCAAATACTCTTAGTAATTTCTTTGGTATCCTTCCAGAAATAGTCTAGGTAAATACAAATGTATTCAGTTTTTTTCATGAATGGTATTATTCTAATAGCAGAGTTCATAACTTTGTTTTTTTATTTACACTGTATTTTATAACTTGTATCATTTAACACATACAGATCTGCATCACTCTTTTATCAGCTGTGTTGTATTTCAAGACATAAATATACCATTATTTATGTGACCAGACCCTTATCAATAAGCATGTTTTTTCCCCCATCTCTTTCTCTTACATATTTGATGTAAAGAAATTGCTGACAAACTGGTATTTATGTCAATAGGAGAATGAAATATTTCAAAGAAATCTAGTGTCCACAAGTGAGAAGAGGTGGGTAAGGTTATGTAAATTGAATTGGCAAAATGTGGCCATTGTTAAAACTTATTTAAAGTTTTCGCTTTAGAAGAGGAAATGATGACTAAATAAAGTTATTATCGTATAGAATATTCTAGAGCACTGCCACACAAAACACAGATTGGCTACTCAAAGTGCAGCTGAAAGTTGTTGGTCTATGAGAAGGTGAGAAACTTGTGTCAGATGCACATCAACTATGTCATTAGCAATTTTTGTTGTTGCTGAACTGACATTTTTGCTTAGCAAGCTTTTCTTGATGTAAGAGGCATTTCTTTTTCTTTGCAGTTTCCTCGATCATTTTCTTTCTGGTACAAGCTACTTATCTGTCATACATTGGTACTTTGAGTAGCAGTGTCTTTTAAAAGTACTCCAGCATTAGTCTTAGGTACCCTTCACTGTTACCAAATGCCTAAAAGGTAAGATCACTATAACAACATTTTTACTGATTTCCTATGAAAGCTGTATTCATTCATACCTTCCACATGTAATTAATTCTTCATAAGTGATCATAGTATAAAGAAAGTTGTATGGACTGCAAAGATGATGAGATCTCATGTCTACCTTCCAGGATATTTTAATCTAGGAAATAAGTTAGAATGTGGATGTGTATAAATAATTTAAATGCAAAACTAAATATTATACTATAGATGAAATATAAACCAAGTGCCTGCAAATTCTTGGAAGGCAGTAAAGAGCAAAACACACAAAACAATTTTCCTGCCAAAAAATCACTTGCAATTCAGTGTTTGTGTGGTATAACAATGTATTTAAAATAGCTGTCAGGAATGTTGGCATCATATCTATAATATGCAAGAGATAACTTTATATTAATTAGTTAATAATAGACCCAAGGTTCAAGACTGAGCCCAAACTCTTCTCTCCAGTAGCTTCCGCCAATAAGTAACAACACCTAGAATCATTCTTCCTCTGCTACAGCTAATATAGAGCTCTTTTTTGTTTATAGTTGAGTAGCTAAACAATGTGACATTTAATGATTTGGTAGTTCTCTATCTCCTCAGCTATTCTGATGCTCCTTGAAGGCAGGAAACTTAGAGATAGACGCAATAGAGTGTAGGAGTGAAGAGCATGGGCCAAAGAGCCAGCCTACTAGGCTTGCACCTGGGGGCCACTGCTTACTTGTTGTGTGACCTTAAGCAAGGAATTGAACCTCTTCTTCTCAGTTTTAAAATAGAGATTATCAGAACATATACTGCATAAATAGGATTGTCATCGAAATTAAATGTATAAATACATATTAAATACTTAAAACCATTCCTGGCACATAAGAGTTACAAAAATGTATTCTTATCCTAAACTCACTTTGTATTAAAATCCCTATGCGTGGGACACATTCCAGAATATTCTGATTCTAAGATCAGATTCAAGCATCAGTATTTGGCAAATAAGTTTGAGAACAATTCCTTTGAAGCTTTGGTAAAAACATATATCGTGACTTGTTATTTCAAGGTGGGATTCCAGCACTCTACATAATCAATGCTGGCAATGTTAGATTTTAAATACTATATTGACGGTTTTTATTCAATATCCACTTTGAAAAATGACCAATTTATATAATTCATACTGCATTTTACATATGCTACCTAGACAGAAAAGTAATACATCAATGTTGAGTCATTTAGAAGGGGCACATCATTGAAAAAAAATAAAATAACTACCAAAATAAGAGGACCAACAATGATGCCCATTTCAAAATGGTATAATACATATTGAGTAGGGAGAAAAATACTGATGAATATTATTTTGAGTGGTGAGGAAACTAGCAATTTAAATAATTTTTAACCACTTTCATATTTGGACTATCAGGCAATCTGGCTCCATCTCCAATTCTTTCCATGACTCCTTAGCCAAAAAATACATTATTTATATAGTGAACTTTATTACTATGGTGCTTTAATGACAGATTATTTGTAGAAATGATTGATCAGGAAGTATGGGGCAGCTATGACTTCTCTTGGAAGTCGTCAGAGTAACACTTCAAGTTGTATATATTTTCTTTGATGTCAGATAATATTGGTTTTTTTAAATATAAAAAGAATTACATTGTATTCTAATCACAAAAATATTATAATTTCAGTTGACAATTTTTGATATGTTAATTTAGTCCAAATGCCATGTTATAAGTATCTTTAATTGCAATTTTCATAGCTATTTGAATTTTGTACATGAATTTCTATATTATAGGTTATTTTATATTTTGATACACTATAACTGTATTTTTTTACAGGATGTACATCAATGTAATCCTTCATGTAGATAAGATTTATTTATATTCTATTATGTCTACCATAAAAACATATGAATGATTCCTATATTATATAATAATATACATAGTAATTTTATATAAGTTATATATATTATTATGTGATTAAGTTATTTAGTTCCTCTTCCTAAGTATCTTCATACACAATGTTTAAAATATTGTCTTGTATATTATAACATTCAGGAAATTCATAAATTTGGTATACTTTCCAGAAACAGTAAAGCATGTATTTAAACAACATATACAGTGTTTACTATGAACAGAGTCACTGGAAAGAATATTAAAGAATGAGGAGTATGAGATTTGCCTTAAAGGCAAATCATACACATGTGTTAATCATATACATTCAGAATAAATCATATTTCTCCATTTGAATAAAAGTTGCATAACTGAACACCAATTGTGTGCTTGCTCTGTGAATACACTGCATTTATAATTTCCTACATAATTGTCTATTGCACCAGCATTTTTCATTATTGTAAAATTAATAATGGTTTGCAACCAAAATTTTAAAAAATGAATGAAATAGAATAAAAAGTTCATCACATATAGTAATATAGGTTCATAAAAAATTTGTTTCACATGTGTCAATATGTGCATATAGATATACATACATCTTTTGTAAATATATACCCTATGTATCCACAAATTATTATTGATAAATATATTTAAATGTTTTTATTTTTTATTTCAGCATATTACAGGGGTACAAAGGTTTCGATTACATATATTGTTTTTGCCCCACCAAGTCAGAGCTTCAAGTGTGTCCATCCTCCAGACGGTGCGCACTGCACCCATTAGGTGTGTATATATCCATTTCTTCCTCCCACTCTCATCTGCCTGACACCTGATGAATGTTATTACTATATGTGCACTTAAGTGTTGATCAGTTAATATCAATTTGATGGTGAGCGCATGTGGTGCTTGTTTTTACATTCTTGTGATACTTCACTTAGTAGAATGGGTTCCAGCTCTATCCAGGATAATACAAGAGGTGCTATATCACTATTGTTTTTTGTGGCTGAGAAGGACTCCATGGTATACATATACCACATTTTATTAATCCACTCATGTATTGATGGGCACTTGGGTTGTTTCCACATCTTTGCAATTGTGAATTGTGCTGTTATAAACATTCTAGCGCAGATGTATTTGTTTATAGAATGTCTTTTTTCCTCTGGGTAGATGTCCAGTAATGGGATTGCTGGATCAAATTAAATATATTTAAAATTTTTGAAATTCACTGCATTACATGAAAACATTTAAGTGTGTATCATACAGTGATATCCATTTAAGTTGATATAATACAAAAATAATACAGTAAAAATGTTTGATAATTTTATATTATACTATTCATTTACTCTATGTCAAAATTCTTGATAATGGTTGAAAAGAATGACCAATTCCATTATATTTTGTCTGCTATCAATCTCACACTTTTTCTACTTTATATTATTTCTTTTTATTCTATTTCTCTTCTTTGTTTTCTCTACTCTGATACGATTGCTTATGGGTGAGTTTTTCCTGGCCTAAAGCTCATACATATCAAAATCAACCTACTTACTTAAATATGATTTAACAATATTATTTTTTGCAGAGATTGCTCCTGGTTAGTGGTATTGTTCATTTCATTTTATTTATTTATTTTTTCAAACTCATCACTATGTTGCTCATCAGAATTAATTTAATTTTAATTTCCCATCCTACTGTACATTGAATTATTCCAGGAGAAGAAGAAGAAGAAAAGAAAAGAGTAAAGAAAGGAGGAAGAAGAGAACAAGGAGGAAGAGCTGGAGCTGCAGGAGGAGTAGGTGAAAAGGAAGGAAACCTAAAGCAGCTCAAGACTCATTAATATTACCTTATTTAAAATGTACAATTAAAAAAGCTATCATCTGAATTGCTTCAGTAATTCTGAATACATTTCATCTTAAAAGTGCATAAATTTAAGAAATTCATATTGCTTAATAGTAACTTCTCAATTCCAGTCAAGATTTATTACTTTACTGCAAGAACCTGCTACAAACTAAGCACTTAGTTTAAAATAGTCTGCTAAATACATTTTGATTAGCTTTGCAATTTATATTTTAAAGTTGTTGCTTTACAAAATAGAACCTACTGCCTAGGAAGTCAGGGATAAATGAACTTGTATTAAATTTTCTAAAACCATATGATAACAATGGTGCAATGTAGCACTAATTCACTATGTACAGCCAGGGGCAATGGCTCATGCCTGTAATCCTAGCACTCTGGGAGGCTGAGGCAGGAGGATTGCTTGAGGACAGGGGTTCAATACCAGCTAGAGCAAGAGCAAGGGGACCTGTCTCTACAAAAAAATACAAAAAACAGCCAGGCATGGTGGCGCACACCTGTAGTCCCAGCTACTTGGGACACTGAGGCAGGAGAATCACCTGAGCCCAGGAGTCTGAGTGAGTTTTGATGATGCCACTGCCCTCTAGACCAGGTGACAGAGCCAGACTCTGTCTCAAAGCAAACAAACAAAAATTTTCTATATAATATTTTAGTGCCAGAAGAAAATTAATGCAGCTTCCTAAAGTGGCCAATTAATGCCCAAGGATCACTTTTATGTGCTTGGAAAATATGGCTTATGATGCATAGTTATATGTAGAGAGAGTTACCAATTTATTAATAAGTTTGATTCCAAAAGTTAATTTGTAATTTAGTTGTTTGTAATTTGGACTTCATTTACCACAGACATAATATCATAAATAGCAGATTGCCAAGCCAGCTCACAAATATGTATTTGACCCAGAATGTTGTTAAAATATCATGTATTTGCACAGAAAAAGTATTGAAAAAATTCTGCTTTAGTACTAGTAACTATGCAAAACCGAAAAAAAAATGCAATTAACAAAATGTGTTTGCTATTCCTACTGAATGCAGGTGCTTCACTATAGGAATTAAGAACTCCCTGAATCCTCCCAACATTGTTGTTTTGTAGCCAGAGACAGAAACTGATCAACTTTTGCATATCGTCTGTCCCTCCCCTTCTCTTGCCACAAATGGAGTTTTGGCTTTATTTCTAAATGGTCTCCAGCCACTAAGAAATAACTACCTCAAAAACTAAGTAGGACATAAATACAAAGAAGATAATGTCCCCAGTTTCACCTTTTATCAATTGGCGGGGGGGGGGGGGTCTATGGCCCATGGGCCAAATCTGGCTAGCCACCTGTTTTTGTAAATAAAGTTTATTTGGAACACAGCAGCATCCTGTTTACATATTGCCTATGGCTGCTATTGTGTTAAAATATGCTAAAATATGTGAGGTGAGGGATTGTCACACAGACAACATGGCCTACATAGTGTGAAATGTTTAATATCTGGACTTTCCCAGAAATAGTTTGTCTTTCTCTGAGTTAGAGTCTGTTTGGCTCCAAGTAAGAAACCCCAAATAAACAGTAGTTTAAGATTGTTGTTTTATTTTTCCTTATGACCCCCAAAATGTATATTTCACAGATAGGCATTTGCTATATTTTACTTAGTGGTTCGATATGGCTGCTGCTGCTGCTGCTATTACAGCCATCACATTCACGTTGCAGTCGTGGAGAAGGGAAAAGTGATGTGGAATGTTTAGAACCTGAATTGGGAAAGCCAACATTTCCAGCAAGTTCTCACAATCTTCGGCTTATATCTCATTCATCTAATTCTCGAAGTTGGAGAATGGATTTTTAAAATTTAAGCTTGGGTGTACTGTTGCCATAAAAAAAAATAGTAAATAAGAAGAAAGGACTCCATATTAGGGAGAAAACTGGCAATGTCTGCAACCCTCATCTTTCCAATGGCAGGGCAGAAGGAGACCATGCACTTAACTTGATTCTCCTTCATCCCAAATTAATTTCCCTTCTGAATATAGAACAAAAAGGACCAAGGGAAATGATTTAGATTTCCTAAGTGAAGGCACTAGATCATGGATGAGTAACATTTTGTAAACTAGAATTTGGAGAGATATTTATGATACCACTAAACTCTCATCTGTCAGTTTTAAAAGCTAGTAAGAATAATAATGTAAAATGTAAAACGGTACAGCCACTTTGGAAAAGCAATGTTTTTAAAAGTTAGATATAAATTTACCATATGACCCAGAAATTTTACCCTTAGCTGTCTACCCGAAATAAATGAAAACATAGGGCCACACAAAGACTGGAATGTGAATGTTCACAGCAACATTCATACAGCCAAAAAGTAGAAACAAACTAAAAGTTCATCAGCAGGCAAACTGATGAAATGGAATACATGCAAAGTAACAGAATAAACATAAATGGACACACTATATGGTACAACATAGATGCGCCTCAAGAACCCTTATGCTAAATGAAAAGTCAGATAGACGAGACCTAGATTATATGATTCTATTTATATGAAGTTCTAGAAAAGACAATTCTATAGAGACACAAGGCAGATTAGTGGTTGCCTAGGTGTAGGGCTGGGAACGAGAGTGACTGTCAATGGGCACGAGGGATCTTACTAGGGTAATGAAAATATCCTAGTACTGAATTGTGGTGATGATTGCGCATCTCAGAATATTTACTAAAAATCATTGAATTATATACTTGAACTGAGCGAATTTTATGGTATGCAAATTATACCTAATGAAAGCTGTTTAAAAATACTTCATTTATTTTCCATGATTTTTAGAATAAGATCCAAAATCATTAACATGACTTACTGTCTGAGTCCTATGTATCTTTCCAGCCTCACCATGAATAAATCTCCCCTCATTTTGTGTACCCTATACTCTTTACTATTCCTTAGCTATGCCAAACTCCTTTTCACACCAAGTTGAGATGTCATTCTGACTGTTCTCTTAAAATAACTTTCCCAACTTCTCCAACTGGGTAAAATTCACCTATTATGAGTTCTTGTGGAACTGGGAAATATTCCTTTACAGCAGCTTACAGCTGCAAATTGACATGTGTTTGTATGACTATTTGATGAATGTTTGTTTCCTTCACTAAACTGCAAGGTCCATAAAAGTAGGACGCACCTATTTTCTCTTGCTAACTGATATGTTCCCATTATTTATCATAGCAGCCACCTAAAGATATATGTTAAATTCTGGTTCAATGAATGAATAACAACTCTCAATTATCTAAAATTTTCCTCTGGTATAAGAAGCAATTTTTTTTTTTTTTTAGGTTCTAGGTTAATTATTCACTCAAATTAAAGTCCTAAATTATCTTGTAGAACTTTGTAAAGTTGTACACATATCTTAAGATCAGACTATATTTTTTGACTAGTGCTTGCAATGTCTTAATATATTGCAGTTCTCTAAGCGAGAAAAATCATAAAATCTCAAATAATAAAAAGAGAAACAAATTAGTCATATCATTTATGGTTAGTTAGAATTATAAATTGAAAGTCAGCAATTTAATTTTGATAATTTTTAATACATCACTGAGGTAAATTTTGATACTAATGAATTCAAACTATTAATTCACATACCTTTTAAATTGATAGCTTTTAAAAGCATGTAGAATAATTTTACCAGCAGTATTCTGAGGCTTTCTTTTATTTTATTTTAGACAAATATTCCAATGCACCCAAATTTTGTCATTACATTTTGTCTGCTTGTCTGCACAGGAATTTGGAGGTCAAATAAGACATATAAAATCACTGGTTATGTATAAATGCTTATTAATAAAACAAAGCCCATCAAAATGCCAGTTTTAATCCCCTGAATTTTAATTTAAATGGTTATCATGATGAAGGATTTTAATTTATACATATTCACCTGGTCTTAAAACTGTTTTGTACAGAAAAACAAAATGTTCACAAATTATAAATGAACAAATGAAAATTGATGCACACTATATTTACATATACCATGTATTTCTTAATATTTATTCTAAGTAATTTTCCATATAATAAAATGCTTGTAGTTCTTCATTTATGGTATCTAGACCAAGAGTTCCCTGTTTCCTGTGGGTAATGATATACACAAACATATAATGATATTTATACAAAAATCTCTTCATTTTTATAGTCAAAAAAATTTAAGACAAAGATATTTTGATAATTTTATGACTAGCAAATTCCATAATGTGATCACTCCAGAAAACTACTGTGAAATAAATGACTTTAACATTCCTCAAAGCTACTTCTCATTTATATAGGATGGTCTTGGAAATTACATTGCAGAAATATCCTATAAAAATGAATTCCGTATTCAATAAATGTATGGGATTAATCAGCTTTCTGCTCTCTATTTGAATGATAGCCAATACATAACAAAAATTGGCAAAAGACATGAACTGAAGTTTTTCAAAAGAAGATAGACAAATGGCCAACAAACATGAAAAAATACTCAACATCACTAATCATCGGGCAAATTCAAATTAAAAACAAAATGAAATATCACCTTACTCCTGACAGAATGGTTTTTATTAAAAAGGCCAAAAATAATAGGTGCTGGTGTGGATGTAGAGAGAAAGGGATGCTTATATACTGTTGGTGGGACTTCATAGTAGTACAACACCTATGGAAAACAGTATAGAGATTTCTCAAAGAACTAAAAGTAGACCTACCATTTGATCCAGCAATCCCACTACTGGGTATCTACCCAAAGAAAAAGAAGTCATTTTATCAAAAATGACAGTTACAGAAAAGACACTGCATGTAAATATTTATTGCAGCACAGTTTATAATTGCAAAGATGAGGAATCAACCCAAGTGCCCATTGATTCATGTGTGGATTAACAAAATGTGGTATATGTATACCATGCAATACTATTCAGCCACAAAAAAGGATAAATTAATGCCTTTTGCAGCAATTTGGAAGGAGTTGGAGAATATTTTCCAAGCGACGTATCTCAATAATGAAGAAACAAACACCACATATACTCACTAATAAATTGGAACTAACCAATGGACACACAAAAGTAAAAGTCATTGAAAATCAAGCAGGGGCGAGGCAGGAGAAGGGGAGTGGCAAAACCCCACCTAACAGGTACAGTGAACGCTATTTGGGTGATAGTTACATTTATAGCCCTGTGTCAAGCCATCTAACAAAAACATTTGTATCCCCTTAATATTTTAAAATAAAAAAAATGTAAAATGTATTCTTAAAAAATAAAAGAAAGAATGACTTCTAAAAAAAAAGAAAGAAAAATAGCATTGATGTTTCTTCAATTCTGTGGGTCAGTATGCCAGGTCAAATTCAGAGGAACTGAAATTAGTCCCTCAGAATTAGAGGAACTTCTGTTATAAAAATCTGATAACTTTCAATTATCTAAATATTTCCTCTGTAATAGAATTTCTTCCTTGTTTCCTCTCTCTCCTCTCTGTCTTTTAATTTTAGTTTTAGGTTAATTATTCCATTTAGATTGATTTGGCTTAAACCATTATATTATCCACGAACTATCATCAAAGCTTGGCAGCAATATTTGTTTCCTGAGATGTGAAGCAATACTGGTATGGGCGCCTTCCATTACACAACTTCTCACTAACTGCTATAGCAAGGCCCTGCAGGATGCCCAGTATCCTAGCATTTGAAGATTAGCAGCCCAGCAGAAAGTCACATGAATGATGCCGTAGAAGGTGATTCTACCTCATAGTTAATATAAATCTGATTCTTCATTTCATCATCATCATTAAAAAACCAAAAAAAAAAAAAAAAAAAACTCCAAATACAGCTGCATAGTTTATGTTGCAAGTATTATTCTGTAGAAGTTCACTTAATACTTGCAATTCACTGACCAACAAATGCTCAAATGCTCTTGAAATGAGTATGTTTTCTATTTTGTCCAGTAATAAAATTTGTCCAATGGTACCCTTCTCTGGAAAACCCCACTGTACTTATGAACACACCCCCTATTTCTGTCTTAAACTCTCCTGGATGACAAACAAAAGCAATTGTATAACATATTTTATTTAGAATTTGCCACATATCAGTGAAAAATGAAAGACATATTCCCTGTGGTTTGTACTTGTTAAGAATTTATTTTGAATAGAAGGTTTCTTATGCAGTCATTTTAAGTAAGAACTTTTGAGTTTAACAGAGTTCTAGTGCTTTTATGATTTTTGTTTTTTTTAAGTCAAAGACAATAAAGAATTATTATAAAGCCTCTAATCACATAGACAAATAAAATATTTGACAAAAGTTGAAAAACAGATTAATATTCCACCACTAAAAAACAGACAAGAAATACTTTTTGGTGCCATATTACCAGGTTATGTGTTCAAGAAACAAGAACATTTGTTAGCTGCTTCCCACTGATCCATTTTGAAAACTGTACATTACTCCTCTAATAAAGTGCAAAAGGAAACATGGCCACTGAGAAATCACACACACAGGCATATAAGCACATGTGCTATATATATGTAAGACACATGGAATGTAATTCCATTATATCTGGAAGTTAGAAAGAAAAGTATTTTCAAATCATTCTAGATTTAATTTTATTTCCCAATTTTGAAATTAAACAACATATGATTGGGTATTGTTTCATAGGCATATACAGTTAATTATAGTAAACAGAAAGAAGGTGCATTGCTAAAGAAGCCCTCCCACACTCCTTCACAAGCTTTGAAGTTTAATGCAGAAAAGGTTCAATTCTAGCTGTGCCACTTATTAGTATGTCATCTGGCCCAAGATGCTAAACTATTCTGAGACACATATTTCTCATCTGCAAAATGGGAATGATAAGGGTGTCAAAAGGATTTAAAGAGATTAGAAATGTGAATCATTTAGCATAATGCTTAACAATTAGCAATCTTTCAATAAATATATTATTAAGAAAAATGGATTAAAAGGGAAATAAATGTGCAAAACTGACTTTAAGAAAGAGCACATACAGAAACACTTATCTTCAATTCATCTACATTATATTCTTCCAGTGCAAACTGACATTTTGAAATTCAACATAAATATTTTAAATACAACATATTTGAAATGCTGAGTATCTTAATTTAGGTCCGCAGAGAAATACTGTACTCAGGCTTCTGTTGAGCTGCAGAATTGTATTGTCTTATTTAATTATTATGTTCTTACTTTCTTTATATTTTGTGTGTTATTAGAGAACATGCCTTGATAAATGCTTTACAGAATGTCAAATCACCCATACAAACACGTTCTAATATAAGAATAATATCTCCTTTAGAAATTATTTTATGGTAAGCTCTAGATAAAAATTATAAATCAGTATTTCCTGATTATAGTAAATTTTCTTTGCTAAAAGGCTGATATTTTATCATTTTAAGTAACTTGAAAGTCTGATCTAACACATCTTTATAACACCTATTAGAACTTTTCTGAAATATGTTTTGATTATGTTATACTGATACATTTAAAAACCTTTAATAACTCCCATTAAAAATCATAATGTTGGGTACCTTAAGTTGCGTGACTTTGGACATGTTATTTCATTTCATTGTGCCTCAGTTTTCTCATCTCTCAAATGGAGATAATACTATCAAATTTTAAAAGGTTGTTGAAAGCATTAACTAAGAAACAATGGGAAGTGTGCAGCATACATAATCAGTGTACAATAGATGGTAGCTATCACAGTGTTAGCACAGCCTATAAGGTCTGTCAAGTAAACATGATCTGTTTACTTCTCCAACATCAATTACCTGTTATTTCCTTTTCATATCTATATGCCAGGATTGCAAAACACCTTGAATTTACTTTAGCAGATAAAAATCTCTCTATTCTTTAACTGTCTATTCCATTTTATGTCACCATGGCCATAATTTCCTGATTTATTCTACATGGAAATCCTTATACCCTAGCCTGCTCGTAAATTCCTGCTCACAACTTGAAGAGAACTGAAAGCTTAGTTTTTCTGTCTTTGGTAATACTTCAACTAGGGAAATTACCCGTGTGTATGTCTTTACCCCTTAGTAGAATATGAAGTCCCCAGGAGTAATGACTATATTTGGTTTACAGTTACATTTCCAGACACAGCACAGGACCAAAAGCAAGCCCTTTACACATGTTTGTGAAACAAATAGAAAGATTCTTTGATATTTAAACAGGCAATGTATCTACTTAAAGAAGCTTTAAAATAGTTTTCACCTGTGACTACAAAAGTATTCAAACCTATATTTTCAATGCTACATAACATTTTGATCTTACCTTAGTATTTTAAATGTCTACAGACAGACTGTTGATAACAATTAGAAAAACAATAGCAGATATACTTGTTATTGAAAAACTGCTGATTTAATAAAAGACAGGCAGTCTTATTTGTATTGGAAAGTTTTTTTGTTCTTCAGTTAAGTTGCCGTATGACAAAACTGACCTTGGTAAGAGGTTATAGAATACCACTGTATTATGCTATTAATACCTATTGCTCTAGATCAATATCCAAGAAATTCCCTGCTGTGTTCGTAGGCTCAGCATACTAACATAAGCATCAATAAATCAGTATTTTACACTAACAATAACCTACAGAGAAGCAACTTAACATCCTCAGGCAAACTTTCATTTTGTAGTATAAACATAACAGAATGCTTACAACCTCTGTACACACTAGATAGAGAGGCAAACAACCATTGAACCACAGGTGATAGGAGCAGAAGATAGTGATGGGAAGGTATTCAAGACAAATCTACCCTCCTGCCAATGCTCCGTTTCTAACCTTTTGCTCTCATTTTAAAGAAGATATAAACTCTTTATACTCATACTGATCAGTGGGAGCCAAGGATGTTAAAAATATGTTATTCTTTTAAGTTAGAAGATACTATTTTTCACATAGATGAAAAATAACTTTTGACCTTATAAAATTCAAAAGAAATTATAAATATTTTTCCAATAAGTTAAAGATTTTAAAAAATGATAAATTTATGAACATTTAAGAATTAAATTTTTTAAAATTAAGTACTATGTAAAAAAGACTATGTAAAGCCATACATGTAAATATAATGATTTTTTGTTATTCATAATTTAGTTTTTAAGATATTCAATCTGTTATCATTTAACCTTACTTATGTTTTAATTAAAGCAAAAATAATTTTGGCAAAACTTAAGAATGATTTTTCAGAATCCTCAGGTATTTTAGGATCAAGAGATTATTAATAAATTCTAAAATCTTTTTCTTTTGTTTTAAAATATGAGTGTTTCACATTATGAACTAAACTTCAGAAAAAGATATAAAGTTAAATAAGCCATTTAGGAAAATTAGACAGGAAGGTTTATCTGTCACGTTCTTATGGTTAGTGTTTGCTCCCAAGATCATCTTTATAAAATCCCCTGCTTCTTTCTTTGACATTTGAAAGAAAATATCGTCATTCTTATGTCTTTTAAAAACCAATCTGTCGACATTGGTATCAAAAAACTTTGAACTGATGTTGAGTTGTGTAATAAGTGACAATATCAACTCCCAAGGAAGCCAAAATTCTTGCTTCATGAATGCATTTTGACAGGTCAGACACCAACCTGATATTTACAAATGTGCAGCAGCAATAAGAGAGCATCACAAATAGTAAGGAAAAGCTTCAGTTTCCTTGAAAGATATGTTTATATTCTCTGGGGAAATATTTTATGTTAATTATGGTTGCTTTGTCTTCTCTTTGTTATGACTTAGCCTTGGTATTGTATTTTTCAATAGTAAAATTTTTGCCACCTGCTTGCGGATAAAAACTAGCCCGCCTGTAGGTACTGCTGTTTGTAAATGGCTCCCAAAGGCAACAAGACACGTTTTTCCCAGGTGGGGTACTCATTTACTTTCTGTTTTCTTTCTCCCACTATTCATCTATGCTGACAAGTGTCAATTATGGACAGGAGATTTATGGGACAGGAAAGATAAAGCCCAATTTACAAATCATTTCCCGTGCAAGCAGACAGGTGCAATGACAGAGCTGGCTTGCTGTAATTGAATTTCTTGCTGCTATCTACTCAGTCACAAGAAGATGTCAACCTCAAGGATGTTAGCTGTGGAAAAAGTCTTAATACACTATGATTTTGAGTGTAGAGATGACAATATAGTCTGGGTTTTAACTATGGACTCTGAATGGAATATAATAAATACTTTTTCATAAGATAAGGAATCTCCTTGTCCCGTAAATGGGTAGTATATCAGGAATAATGTATCAAGGTAGTCTAATTCCCATGACAATTATGGTTAGGAATATCTATACTGATAAATCAAAAAATTGATTTCTATATAACTACTGATATACTAAAACTGAAGAAGATTTGCTGGAGAAATAAACATTTTTTGACGGGCAACTAGTTTGATCCTTTTAAAGGGGGAATGTTCCCCAATATCTACAGATTTAAAAAAAATAAGATTACAACATCATAAATCTGTAGTTAAATGTTGCTTTGTTTCAAAGGATATATAACATGTATCATCATAGAAAACTATCTCTAGTTACATGAATTACAGTTTACCAGCTCTCAAAATTAATCTATATACCTGTGTTTATTATTTTTACATATGTAGCTCAAATCCAACTTTTTCAATGCATATGTTAATAGATAAGGATTCACATATGGCATCGATAATAAGTTAAAATTCTGGAGAGCTACAGAAAGTAGAATAAAATCAAAACCTTTGCTTTCCTTGTACACATATTACTGAATTTATCTGAAGTATGTGACAACTCTATTTAAAACCAGATTGGCTTGTATAATGGTCATCTTCTCAAAGTTTGCTATTTAAAAGTTTTGAATTGACTTTTATCTTAAAAAAAATGGCTAAATCCTACAGTATGTTTACTTCTTGAAATTGAGGGAAAAGGGAGGATGGAGAAGAGGGTAGGGAGAGGGAGACAGAGAAGAAGAGAGAGAAATACAGTTGAACTATTTTGAACATTGCGTTCAAAACAGAAATTCATTAGTAAGGTAATTTTCAGTTTAATAGATATTGCTACCTTACTTATAAGCAGTTTTATAAATTTATAGTTCAAACAGAAATTTATAAAATTTCCCCCTTAGGATATGTGTTCTAGATAATACTTGATATGCTACTATATTTTTAATTAATATTTCATATTTATTAATTATGTCTTAAATGGTCTTTCATTGCTATATATTTTTTTAGTTTCCTAATTTCATTGATTTATTATCCATTCTTGTTTCTACAGTTTCATACATTTGATTGAGTTGATTTTCTTTGTCTTAGAGTTTTGTAGTTGTTCTTTTTAAACAAATATACACTAGATACTGGTCCTATGTCAAATACATAGGACATTTCCTCCCACTGTGTGGCTTATATGTTCATTCTCATAATCAATATTATCAAACTTTTCTTTGTGGATTGGGTTTTTTGGGAATTCCTTCTCTAATTAAAGGTCATAAAGATATACTATATTTTCTTCAAAATTGTTATTTTTTCTCTTTACAATTGTCATTATAGAATTGATTTTTATTTGTTAAATGTAGTAAAATAAATGATGTTATAGTATTATTTATTTATGTCACTTCTGTCATATATACTTCCATATATGTTTGAAATTTCTGTTCTATTATTCTACTTACCTGTATTTTTGCTGACAATGTATTTTCCTAACTTCAGGGCTTTATAAGAGATCCTCAGATCTTTTTCCTTAAAATTGTTTCAGTTATTTCTATCTATTTTCCCTTTTCCATTCAATTCAGCAATCTGATTAAGCTGTACATACAGACACACATACACATCACATCACATCCTATTGGAAATATGATTATAATCACTTTTAATATATAAATTAAGAAGACTATATATAATAATAATACTTCTAATATTAATTAATATAATATAAATACTTCCAAGCAGCAAATAGTTTATACTTTTCTGTATTTTGAGGTCTTCTTGATGTCATTTGAAAATATTTTTCAGTTTTCTGTTTAAAATTTTGCATATTACATGGCCCATTATAGATTTTCATCTGCTTATTTTTACAACTGCCAATAGAATTTTTAAAATTATGCTTTCTCAAGGGAACCCTTGCATACTTTTGTTGAGAATGTAGATTGGTGCAGCCACTATGGAAAACAGTATGGAGGTTCCCAAGAAAATTAAAAATAGAACTACCATATGACCCCACAATCGCCCTTCCAGGCATATATCCAAAGGAAATGAAATTACCACCTTGAAAACATGTTCGCACTCCCATGTTCATTGCACTATTATTTACAATAGCCAAGTCACGGGAGAAAACCTGTATGTTCATCAGTGGATAAATGGATAAAGAAACTTGGGGTGGAGTGCGTGTGTGTATATCTATATCTATACACACACGCACACACACACACACACAATGAAATATTATATAGCCTTAGAAATAGAGATCTTGCCATTTGCCACAATGTGGATGATTCTATAAGACATTATGCTAAGTGAGATAAGCCAGGCACAGAAAGAAAAAATATGGCACAATCTTGTATCTGGAATCTAAAGAAATAAAATTCAAAAATACAGAGATAGAGTATAAAACAATGGTTCCCAGGGATGGGGAGGGGAGGAAGTGAACATGAGATGTAGGTCAGAGGATACAAAGCAGCAGATATGCAGGATGAAGAAATCTATAGATCTAACGTACAACATGAGGACTATAGTTAATAAAATTCTACTGTATTTGGAATTCCTGCTAAATGAGTAGATTTTGCCCATTCTTGTCACAAAAACAAACAAAAAATGGGTAACTATATGAAACGATGGATGTGTTAACTTGCTGCACAATAGTAACCATTTTACTATCTATCTGTATCCCATGGCATCATTTTGTATATCTTAAATATACACAATACAATTTATTTTAAAAATAAAAATATGCTTTCTCACTGGTCACCACTCATTTTCCAACTACTGTATGCCACACACTGAGGAAGGTACCCTTTATAACTAATTTAATCCTCAAAACTGTCTTCAGAGAGGGCATTTTCACCATTTTATAGGTAAGAAACAGGTTAAAAATTTAAGTAACTTTTCTCAGATCACCAAACCTGTAAAACACTAAAAGCTGACAACTACAGTGTAAATTCTACATGGATTAGGCATAGCTTATTTTTCTTTCTGAGGAAAACGCATTTACTTATTTGCAGGTTATTGTGTTTTGATTTTAAGCACAGCATGTTTTTTAGACTAAAGTTCTCTTTGCTCAACATAGCTATAAAAATCCCAAACAACATTTCTTAAGAATAAGTTTTAGTTCTCTGTCTCTATTCAAAAACTCCTTTTCTTTGATGTCCCATTTAGTCCTTTGTTTATAATTGGTTTAGGTCTACTGTCCGTGAGGTAACTGCAATGCTGTACAGCCCTTCGGAACCAGAGAAGGATTTTGAGAAATGCAAGGTTCTTTATAAGTGAAAGTTGCTTCTCTGGTTATTAAAATAAAAGCTTTCTCATATACAACCTTGTCGGCAATAGCACTTAGTGACCTACAGGGCAGCTATTTACCAAAAACAGGAACTCAGTAATTGAGGCCTATATATATACACTGTATCTCTAGGCCTGCACTGAGACATATTACAAAGGCCTGAGCTAATTGCTTTTTAAACCACTGAAGTTTCTACTTCAGCGTGTGTCTCTGTCCAAATACCCGAGTTAGCCCATGGTTCCATTATGATATTTTATATATAATTCCCCATTGATTAGAGATGAAATTATCCTTAGTTTGTGTGGTAACAAAAATTAGCCCTCAACTAAACAAGCTTTAGCTTTAAATGTGTGTCATTTCAAAGATTTTCTTTCAAGGAAATATTTGGTAGGCCAATATCTTACTAAACAGGGACGTTGCTTCTGTGACTTATGTCCCCTCTGTTTTTGATCTATTGTGATTTTTTACGTGGAACTCAACCTAATGTAATTCACAGGGGAAGAAAAGTCCCAATTTTAGTAAAAACGGAGTATGTTGAACAGGGATGAATATGATCATTTATTGAGCACAAGGTTGTTTTTAGGGTCTCTATTAGAATTTCACATATATTATCTCATTCACTCCTCAAAATACACAAGTGGTGTAGCTTTCATACAGTTGTTTTACACTGAGGTCCAGAAAGATAAGGAAGCTTGCCCATGGAAGCATGCAGAAGCAGGGTGAACTGAATTTAAATAAAAATGTACAGGTTACAAAGCCTAGTATATTACATAATACTATTACTTCAGCTTCTTGGTTTAGGTAAAAGTTATCAGAGATTTTCTTGTACCTGAATTCCAGTGACTATAATAATTTTTGTAAGGCCAGCTTCTCCCCCAGACACCATCACAATTTGTAATGCAGGCACAGAGAATATTAGAATCAGAATGATTCTTAGTACACTAGAATCTAGCTCACATAAGGACAGAAATTTTGCCTTGTTCATTGTTGCATATCCAGCAAGGAGAACAGTAGTGGGAATACAGTGGGAGCAGAGATAATAAATTAAAATACTTTTTCCAACAGCTTGAATTTTTAGCTGAGGGCACTGAGACTCCAAGAAGTTAAGTGACTTGCCAAAGGTAAATGGTAAGTTAGTAGGAGAGTAAATTAAAATTTAGTTTTTCTTATATTATAGTCAACGGGTTTTCCAGTATGTCAAACTGCTCCTAACCAGGCAGCCACAAGACAACCCTTTTCTGATCCATGGATTAGAACTACAAAGGACAGAAACAAAGAACATTCTCACTCATTGGTGCCTTTTTGTTAAAGAGTTTAAAGAGCTGGACCACTAGGCATGGTATGGAGCACTTCACATGCTAAGAAGAAACTTTCACTTGAATAAATTGGCTGAAAAAGAATGGCATGATCAATTGCTCATAGTGTACTATTTTACGACTTTTTAAATACAGCACATACTTATAAATTTCATGAACTGAAAAGTTGGTTTTCTTATGATAGACCTAGTCTTGGCTCTGAAAGTCAACAGATATTTTATTTTCCTTCAGACACATAAATTCTTTAAGAATAATCACATGGGAATAAATCTAAGATATTAATAGGACTCATAAAAATAAAATAATAGTGCTATACTGAGCAACAGAGAGACATATGTAATTAGAGGAATACATGATGTTTTGAGATGAAAAAACTCAAAATGCTGGACACATATCTATTTTATCCAAATTAATCCACAGTTTCAATAAAATGACAGCTCACTGTAAATCTTAAGAGGATTTAAAAATGAAATTATGAAAGATAATTTTAATTAGATGGCACAAATTTTAAAATATAAACATCCAAATCTATGATAAGTAAAACAACGTCATATTAGCCACAAAATAAATAACGAAAAATTAAATAAGATTAGAATGTTTAGAAACAGGCTTCAGTCTCTACATGGTCTTAGAAAAAAAAAATTAGCTTTCAAAATACCACGGAAAGGAAGGATGCATTTTACGACAAATAGTATCAAAGTCACTTAAAAGATTAGTTGGGAACAGAGAGTCAGAAACACCTTCACATTGTACACAAAATATATTCTTAATAAACTAAGTTTTAACAGAAAATTTAAGTCATTTGATAAAAGAAGAACACATAAAGAAGTATGTCCTAGCTTAGTTATGGATAAGGTTTTTCAAAGTACTATATGAGAAACATTAAGCAAAAGAGAGGCTCATAAAAATATAAACTTCCCTATGTCAAAGAATAACATATATAAAATTAAAAGATAACAAACTGTAAATATTTGTATACATAAATACACCAAAATATGCAAAGAGTTCATACAAATTTTTGATAAATAGTAGAGCATCCCAATTTTTAACTTAGAAAGGAGGCCTAGAAAAAGTACATTGATGCACACTGACACATAAATATACATGGCCAAAAAGAAAATTAAAAATACTAAGCCTTAATAGCTATTAGCAATAACATTTTAAATGAGATGTTATTTTGCCTAACACACTGGCAAAGACTGGAACCCAAAAGACAATGCTCAATATTGGTAAGAGCTCTTGGCAGTCCAATCTCTCTGCGGAATAATTTGGCAATCCCAAATAAAACTCTAATACTTTTTAGCCAAAAAAGTCTATTTCTAAAAATTAATTGTCAAAGAACATCAAAGATAGGGATAGTGATTTATGCACGAGGTTATTTCTTACATGGGAATCACTGGTAACAACTGCCTAAATATGTAATGATTAAAATATTAATAAATAATGTTACAACCACAGAATAAAATTCAATAACAGTTGAAATCATGCACTCAGAGGATAGTTACTAACGTCTGTGGCAATGTGTTGATGATATTGTTGAATGAACACAAGACAACGCATTCAGTATGATGCTAATTTTGTCAAAAAAATAAATATTAACATATATAAAAATACAAGCACAGTAGAGAGCCATATAGGGCATTCACAGAGAAATGTAAAAAATATGTATAGTGGGAGTTAGGTCAATTTTTATTTTCATACAATTTTCTGTACTTTTATGGATTTCTAAACATATGTAAATTTTATGAAGAATAATTATAAATCAAGACAAATAAGCCCTCAATGTTTGGTCATATTTTGCTAAAAATACTTCAACAATCTTCAGCTTTTTAACTACAAAGCAAATAAATATGGAAAATTCTCCCAACTAACTTTTACATTTTAATAATGCATTAAACAAATATTTCAAATTTTAGACATTTTAGTAAGAAAATATAAAGGGAATATTTTTAATTTGTTTTTTAAGATATCTCAATTTTCTTTGCTGCATAAAATGAACATACAGACATGTGTCGCTTAACGACAGGGATACACTCTGAGAAATGTGTCGTTAGGCAGTTTCATTGTTGTGTGACAATAATAGACTATACTTACACAAACCTAGAAGCTATAGTCTATGACACACCTAGGATATACGGCATATAGCCTATTGCTCCTACGCTATAAACCTGTACAGTATGCTACTGGACTGAATACTGCAGGCAATTGCAACACTATGGGAAGTATTTGTGTATCTAAACATAGAAAAGGTACAGTAAAAATACGGTACTACAATCTTATGGGACCACTGTAGTATATGCGGTCTGTCATTGACTGAAATATGGTTATGCAGCCCAGGACTCTATTCCTCATAGAAGTTGATGAAGTGGCCCTCAGAATTTAAATATCTGACCACAATAAATATATTGTCTGGTCTGGTTTAAAGCGTGTTTTCTTTTTAAACATTTTTCTATTTTGTAACTGATATATCATAGTTGCACACATTTGGGGGGTTCATGTGATATTTTGATACATGTAATACAGTACAGAATGATCAAATCAGAGTAATGGAGCTATCCATCATCTCAAATATTTATTTTTTTCTTTCTGTTAGGAACATGAAATTTTTTTTTGTCTATGTATCTTGAAATGTACAAGAAATTTTAAATATATTTTCTACCATAAAAATGATCTTACAATCATTTGGGTAATAGAGACTTAATATTTAAAGAGTAAAATTTGTAGAAATCAAGTCCAGTTAGTAAATACTTATAAATGTTTATATAATAAACATAAATAGATTTTTACAAATAAATAGAAGTCCTTTCAAATCATCACCCCTAGTAAAACTTTCAACATCATTCCTAGCGCCCAATAATAGCAATTCTCCCTCACCTCCACATCAGCAAAACCGATGACAGAAGACCCAGAGTTCTGTATAACCCTGGAAATACCTTTGCTCCCTCCTTGCTCCATACATTTGCAGTATAGCTAATGCAATCTTTCTCAAAGACACACTTTTGTCCCTGATACATTAGTTACCACAAGTACCCAGGACTCCCAAGTCATCCTTAAGCATCTGAATTTTCACCTCCATTATAACTATGCCTCACTCTTACAGTCACCCATCAGCAAAGTCTTCACCCTCTTCTTGGAACACTCCTTACCCTCTCTTGTTCTACAGTCCACACAGAATCTTGCTTACTGAGTGCACGTAGCTTTTCTGAAAGCCCTCTCAGGCAGGTTATTTATTCTCCCACACTTGCCCTGCCACTGGGCCTGAAAGTAGGGTAATTCTCCTTGATCCTCTTTTCCACAGGCTTGAATGTCATGTCGCTTCTTCACTTCCACGTGAAAAACCCACAGCTATGATACTCATGCCAACATATTATGTGACTTCTGTCCCTCTAAACTGCTGTCATCCATAAACTCCAAGTCAGTCTTTCTCATTCATTTCTTGAAGATTTTAGCACCTAGATTGCTGACCTTTTTACTGATACTATTTCTGTCATAATATTTATGACTGTCAAAGTTCAGGTAGATAATTCTTAGTGAACTGTGACTCCTGGCTCCCTTAACCTCCAGTTCTCCAGTGTTCTCATCTCCAGATATCTCAACCATCCCCTTCCATAGCACAGCCTAGACCTCATCACTATTCTTTCCATAATTACAATGTCCAGGGTCCCACTCTGTCTTACTCCCTGTCATCCCAACCTCTATCCCTTTAGTTCCTTGATTGTCATGAGTCTCTAACTGCATTGGCACATATACTCTGAGATACAGACTGTTCTACCTGCTGTTTCTACTTGAAAACCATATAAATCTTGATCTAAGACCAACAATACATGTCTGAAATTGAGGGAATTTAATTTATGAAATTGTTTATACAGGTGTTAGAAGAGTTGTCAAGTCTCAGGCAATAGTAGATGCTTTTGCCATCTTTACACTGGAGAGGAAAAAGGAGAAGGCGATGTTACTGTGCAGGGATTAACGAGGAGAAACTGGAACTGTACAGAGGGACCGGGAGTGATGGAAGAAACATAATTACTGATGGAGACCATACCTAAAGCAGAGAAAAGGAGGGAGAGAAATGCCCTGTCTTTATTCCGTCTGCCTTCCAAGCTCCAGCTAGTTATTATCTTGGGCCACATGCAGCCAGAAATACGACAATGTAGCCTGGGACACACTATGTGCAGGGGAGGAAAGGAACGGTGAAGAATGGATCAGGGAGCACAAGGCCATGACTACGCAGGTATAGGATAGTTGTTTCACACTGAGCACATGCGAAACCTTACTGCTGATGCCTACCCACATACCTGCTTTGCTCAGTTACTGCTGTCCCAATGGAAACTTCATCTTTGCAGTTGTTCAGATAGAAAACTTGGAGTTATACTGAACACCTCTCTGTTTTTACACCAAATCCTGCTGGCTCTATCTTCAAAATACAGCCAGTATCAACCACTTCTCACTATGTTAATGGATAGCACCACACCCTCTCACAGTTTGCTGACCTGCCTCCATGCTTTCACCTGTGCACACTTCAATCTCTTCCTAGCGGAGTCCAAGGAGCTTACATCCTAATAGGGGTCGGAAAAGGTAAATAAGAAATCAGATGAGTAAAAAATATACTATGTTAATAGCAGGAAGTTCTAAAGGGGAAAAAAAAGCTCTGTGTAGAGATGAGAAATGTTTGGTAATGGCTGCAATTTTAGATCTAGCATACAGATTACCTTAAGTAATAAAACCTTACCATAGATTTCCCATAGAAGCAAAATGGAAATAAATGGAGACAAAGGCATACACAAGATCATATGGATCAGCATAGCATCTACTTTGCATTTTTAAATTAAATTAAATAAGCTTTTACTGGAGATTTTTACTGTTGTAATTTCATTAGTAGATAGATGGTTCATTATTCTGGAAAAATGAGAGGTGAAGTTGTATTTTAAAAGCATAAAAAAAGCAAGGCAATGGAACACTTTTTATTCTATGAATGTCCACAGGAACTCCACCTTTCTTCTATAAGCCACCTTTTTTCCATGAATTGCTCCCCCCTGATTTCTCTTTGATTGAATTGTCAAGCATTATCTGTGGAAACCTTTCTTCTAGTACCTGACTACCACTTAATATGCTTCTCACGTGCTGCAAGACATAATGTCTAAGAAATGAATAGGAGAAAGATGGTTTTACATCTGTTGTTAAAGACAGACTTCAGTGCACTCAGAGGAGGAGGACGATGGAAATTTTTCTTATTAAATCACAGGATCCACTAACGCAGAGTGTAAAGGGCAAGTAGGCATTCTAGGATGGAGGGGCTGTTATGCCTAAATTCTAAACTTTGGATACTTGCTCAAATTACACAATTGGAAAGACAATACAGATGCGCCAAAGGGGTTTGTGATTAATTCTTGGTTCTAGATTGAAGACAGAAAGTCAGTTTCTATTGGAATTTGTATTTACAAGGTAAACTAACAGATCTGTGCAGAAAAGATTTCTGGAGCTGCCAATGCTGGCAGCAATGTTTATTTTAACCGTTCTGCTCCAGTCTCCCAAACTAAATCAATAATTCTTTATTGAAAGCCACTATACCACCTACTTTATTCTAGGTGCTCTAGGGAATATAAAAGGAGTGATTATATCTCATGTCCTTGACTAAAAGGAGCACATAATTAGATTAGGAAAGTAAGAAATAAGTACAAAAAATGAGATAAAAATGCTTGCTTTAATAAAGGCCACAGTTTTATACAAGAAGGATTCTTTCAACCCAAAGCTGGATTATGTCACTCCTCTGCTGAAACTCTCCAATGGCTTCCCACCTACCTCAGTAAAAAAACTTGACTTTACTGCTCTATCCCTTGCTTTTCCAGCAATGGTTTCCTTACTGTTACCAGAATTCCCCATGCATGCTCCAGCCTCACGGCTTCATATATGCTGTTCTGTTGGTTTAGATTATTCTTCCCTTAGATATGAATACAGTGTGCTCACTTTTCTCCTCTGTTATTAAATGTCATCTTCTTACTGTTAATTAAAATTGTCAATCAACCCTCACCTCACCACACCTCATTCCTACCTCCATTTCTGTTTATCACCTTCCAAAACACATTAGGTTTATTGATTTATTTATTTTGTTTGTTGTCTCCCCCATCTCCCTACAATGTAAACTTCGTAAGGGCTGCAATTTTTGTCTGTTTTTTTCTTACAACTATTTCTATAGATTCTGTATTACTTTCTGGCACAAAATACATATGTAGAATCAATGTACAACTGAAAGTGTTCATGGAAGAAAAGCATGAACCGGACCTTATAGGATAGGAAAAGATTTTGTTAAGCACTGTGAACAGTGAAAGAGAAAAATAAAAGTAAAAGATAGTGATGGTGAAAAGAGAGAAATTATGTAGGTAAAAGTCCAAGGAATAACATGAGAGGCTGAAGCAATTCTGCTACACAGAATTTAGTAGATTAAAATTCCCTAATAACATCATAGATCTGGTTACAAATAACTTTTTAAATTTTCATAACAACAACAAACAAAATAAGATATCCAGGAATATATTTAACTAAGGAGGTGAAAGAACTCTACAGGGAGAACAATGAAACACTGAGGAAGAAAATAGCAGAGGACATAAACAGGTGGAAAAACACACCATGTTCATGGAATAGCAGAATCAACATTGTCAAAATATCTATACTACCTATAGATTCAATGCAATCTCTATTAAAATACCATCATCATTTTTTGCAATTTAGAAAAAAATAATTCTACACTTTGTATGGAACCAGAGAAGACCCTGTATAGCCAAAGCAACCTTCAGCAAAAAGAACAAATTGAGAGGCATCAATAACCAGACTTCAAGCTATACTACAAGCTTATAGTAGCCAAAACAGCATGGTACAGACACAAGAACAGACACATAGACCAATGGATCAGAACAGGGAGCACAGATATAAAACCATCCTCATATTACCATCTGATCTTTGAAAAAGCAGCCAAAAACATACACTGGGGAAAATAATCCCTGTTTAATAAATGGTGCTGGGAAAACTGGACTAGCCACATATAGAAGACTGAAGCAGGATCTGTACCTCTCACCACTCACAAAAATTAATTCACAATGGATAAGAGATTTAAACCTAAGGCATCAAACTATAAGAGCTCTAGAAGAAAATGTTGGAAAAACTCTTACAGTCACAGGTCTAGGCAAAGAATTTATGAAGAAGAACTGAAAAGCAATCACAGAAACAACAAAAATAAATAAATGGAACCTGATCAGATTTAAAAGCTCTGCACAGCCAAGGAAATAGTCATTAGAGTAAATGGACAACCTACAGAATGAGAGAAAATATTTGCATGCTATCCATCCAATAAAGGGCTAATAAGCAAAATCTACAAAGAGCTTAAGTGAATCAGCAAGATAACATCATACAACCCCATTATAAAGTGGACAAAAGACATGAACAGAAAGTTTTCAAAAGAAGATAGGCTAATGGCCAAGAAACATATGAAAAAATGCTCAACATTTCTAATTGTCAGGAAAATGCAAATCAAAACTACCATGAGATATCACTTAACTCCAGTGAGAATGGCTTTTATCAAAAAGTCCCAATACAACAGATGCTCATGTGGATGCACAGAGAAAGGAACATTCATACACTTTTGGTGGGACTGCAACCTAAAAAACTAGTACAACCTCTATGGAAAATAGTACGGAAGATACCTCAAAAAATAAATAAATAAATAAATAAAAGTACAACTACCATTTGATCTAGCAATCCCACTACTGGATATTTACCCAAAGGAAAAAAAAAAAAGACATTCCATAAAAAAGACATCCACATTCAAATCTTATAGCAGCACAATTCACAATTGCAAAGATGTAGAAACAACCCAAGTGCCCATCAGTACATGAATTAATAAAATGTGGTATATGTATAGCATGTTGTACTACTCAGCCATAAAAAAGTGGTGAATTAACATCTCTGTATTAACCTGGATGGAAATGGAGACCATTCTTCTAAGTGAAGTATCAAAAAATGGAATAAACACCACAGTTACTTACCATTAAATTGGAACTAAAAGATCAATATTTATGTGCACAGATGGAAATAGCATTCATTGGAAATCAAGCAGGTGGAAAAGGAGGAGGAGACAGGTGAATTCACACCTATCAGATACAATGCAAACTATCTGGGTGATGGGCACACTTATAACTTTGACTCAAATGGTACAAAAGCAATTCATATAACCAAAACATTTGTACCGCCACAATATTCTGAAATCAGATTTAAAAAAATTACCAGTTCATATCTGTGTGCCCCTTCTAAGAAACAAAAACAAAATTTGGGGAAAGGTCAGCTATTTGTACATTGAATGATGTCTCTTGATATAACTAAATATGGCTTTTGTTTAAAAAAAAAAATCTCTCCTACATTTCCTACACAGGCAATTACAACCTGAAGTTCCCATGTGAGAAAGAAATGCATCCTGGTAACTAAAAAAGCACAGTACATACAAATAAGTGACCAGGAACTAGTGATTCTGAAAGTGGCTATTCTTGTCATTCTTCAATAAATTTTAATGCTAGTTTAGGCTTATGGGGTATATTTAGATTACTGTGAAAAATAATATATGCTAAAAAACCAAGCAAATGAAAACCATAACTAATTAATTTATTCTCTTAACGATGGGAACAGATGTTTTGTTTCCTGTTGTCAATACCTCCATTAGTGCCATATTGGCAAACTTATGTTTCACCAGAAAATAAAAGATTTAAAAAATTTTTACTCTCATATATCCTGAATGTTCACAGATATAACAGTATTTAAAAAGTCACTATTATTCTCATTAACGGATATCCAGTTATCACCCAGAAATTTCTTGCTTTAAAATAAATCAACTTGTGTAATGAGTGTCAAAATAAAATATCAGATTATAATCTATTTTGGCCTAAAAAGTAAAATAGTAGTTAATATTTTTAAATGAAAGAAAATCTAGTGTGGAAAACACTGTTTATATGAGAATAATACTTACTTGAATTAAATTAGTCCAAATATGTCTAACTCTACAGATCACTTTTAACAATACAATTTGATTATAGAATTTTGTAAGCAGCCTACAATTTGTTTTTGCAGTCATAAATTCTCCCAGTAATCCTAGTTGAATGACTCCTTATTTTACTAATATTCCAAGATTATATTGAGAAGTTTATGTTTTATCTAATTTAATGGGATAAGAAAACTATAATGTTAGCTTCTGTGAGAGTGAAAATACAAAAAACAATGCCTTTAGGGAGTTTGCCAAAAGTATCAGGTTTGTACAAAGTACTAAAAAGTTTTAGGCACATATTCCTCCAATATTCACATGGATTTAATTAAAGTAAATAATTTCTGTTGAAATAGCCAAATGTGTGCATGGCACAGTAAAATGGACTTAAACGTTACAAAATCAGAGGATTTAGAATAAAACAAAGACCTAAAGCTAGGTGGTATTTCATGTAACGTACATTATGATAAAGTGAATATATTTTTTTATGTGAAACTAATTCCAACGCTTAATAAAAGTTTCAACGTAAATAGATTTTTTTCTATTCCTGATTTCTAAGCTCAATTCCATGTGTAGTTCGAATCTATTTATCATGGGATATGTAAGTAATATATATCCTATGTGAATAATATAACTAAATATTCAAGAGCATGAGAGCATCAACCCTCAGTTTCCTTGACACTAGGTCAAAATTTGAACTGAATTCTACGAACTACTGTGGAAATGCTAGGTCTTGGTTCATGAGGTGAAGCAAATTAATTCCTTCTTGAAGGAGAAAAACATATTTCTATGAAGTTAGACTGAATAAATTAATTCTTTTAGTAGCAATTATGATTTATTTTAACAAAAAATATCACAGTGGATAGACACAGTTAGAATCACTCATATCTCCAATTAATTTTAATGGAATACCATTTTGTAAAAAATGATATAAAACAATATACTGTAGAAAACAGTTATGATAATATATGCATGCACTTATGGCTATATACTGATATAGACACATATTATGACTGTGTTCTTCAACCCCTAATGACTGTGTGGACATGCCCTGTCCCCTTTATTTTAGGGATAGCATTACTCATCTGTTTGTTGAGTAGTTTGGATGAAAGCAGGACAATTTACTAATAACGAAAGTACCTTTTATGGTTATTCAAAAATAGTGAAGGTTGTAAATTTCTACTTAATTCTCAAATATCAATATTTCTTTCCAATGAATGTGGATTTGTGTATTTTTGTTCAGATGTCATCACCATCAGAATAAAGCGAGAATGTGATCTTGAATTTTCTCACTCGTAGTGTTCTTGCTGAAGGGTGTACAGTGAGAGTGATGTGGATGAAAGAATAATCTAATGTACCCGAGTAACAGTATCAGTCACAGAAACCGGACACTGTTCAAATAGAAAGCATATTCTTTGTATCAGATGAAATGTTGACCATTTTTAATCTTTTGAGGTTTAATCACTATTGAGTGATATGCTACATGACAATTCAACCTCTGTCTCAGGCTCTAACCCATCGCCTTTCCCTCTTGCTCAGGATACTAGAACTTTTCCTCTGTGACTTGATGATCAGAGCACACACACCCTTCAACACCTGCTCTGGCTTCTCTGGAACAAATTTCAAAATATAAAAGGAAAACACACTTTATTATTTTTGCTGCTACAATTAAAATCAATGTATTATTAATTCTGATGATAGTTAAGAGTTCGTAGCTAGTTGGATACCTATTATAGATTCTAAAAGACCCAATTAGTTCTACAATTATTTATAAATAATTCAAATATGTTTAAATAAATAGATTTCAGAGATCTCTTTGCCTTGAAAGGTAACATACAAATAAGACAATTTCTGAAATTCTTCATGATATGAAGACTACTTTAAAAAGTTCTCTATATGCATACATACTTTACCAAATGAAATGCTAATATTAAGAAATTATAGTCATCTAAGTTCCAAAATTCTTTGCCAGCACTCATCAAAATGATAATTTAAGTGAAAAGCTAATCTTGATACAAAATGACTTATAAAGAAATTATCACTTTTATTTAAACATTGCAAAATATACCTTGTGCTCAATAAGGCTAATCAAAATGTCTTTATTATATATGCTATTCAAAATAAATCTATTTGCCAAATTTCATAAACTGTGGTCCTATGTAATTTGCATAATTAAGCATAATTATATGAAAAAATGAGTATATAACTATTAAAATATTATAATACTATTATAAAATATTTTATCATAAGACATTTTATTCTTGAGATCAATGTAAATGAAGAACAAATGTTCATGCAGAGACTAGCAATTAAAAGCATTAACATAACTTCTGATATTGAAGGCCATGAGTAGTTGCACAACTAAATGAACAACGGTGAGAACGGCTCTGTTAACTTTCTCACATCCCAAAATAGTATTTTTCAGTTTTCACTTTTTAAAAAGGCAAACAAAGAAAGTAATATCAGGGGCATGGATAATTAATTTTTCAGAGGTAGATTTGAATCACTTTAGTCATTTTATATTTGCTTCACAGTCCTTAGTTCTTTGACAGTTTAATTGCTTTATCAGGCATCTAGCAAGTGCATTTTAAAAGATTAAGACTAAAAGGAGGTACGTTTATGAACAGTCTTCAATAAAGATGAATTATTTAAATTAACTTAATTTTCATGGTGCTAAAAGGTTTTAGAATAAATTATTTGGCCTATGACACGAGTCAAGTTCATATAAATTTTGGTTATGACCTCAATGGAGAAAGTTGCACTACCAGCACCACACCAAAGTTAATTTTCCAGTTTCACTGTGAAAAGCATTAAAAATTAAATGAAAATAAGCCATGGGAAAATCCCCCAAATAGATGACATCAATGTTTTTACACGGTGCTTCACTTTATAATCACATAAAAGGTAAAAAAAAAAAAAAAAAAAAAAAACTTACAGAAGGTTCTCTCCTCTACTATACTGTTATATATAATGTACAGTGAAATAAAATCTTTGTAAAGTTATTAAAAGATTAGCACCACGTCTCTGACTGGGTCATTCAAATTCCATAAATGTATCCTAAATAGATGCCAATGTGGTAAAAAATATATCTTTAAGAAATAGGGCCAGGCACAGTGGAACATATCTGTGGTCCCAGCTACTCAGGAGGCTGAGGTGGGAGGATCTCGTGAGTCCAGAAGTTTGAGGCTATGGTACACTCTGATGATTGTGCCTGTGGACAGCTACTGCACTCCAGCCTGGGCAATACAGTAAGACCCCTGTCTCTTAAAAAAAGAAAAAAAATAGAAAGAAAAGGTGGGGGGTTAAGGAAAAGGGGGGAAAAAAGAAGGAAAAGAAGGACAGAAAGAAGAGAGAGAAAGGGATTATCAATACAGACATACCTCAGAGATATAGCACGTTTGGTTACAGACCACTGCATAAAGTGAAAGTCACAATAAAGTGAGTCATGAATTTTTTGGTTTCCCAATGCATATAAAAGTTAGGTTTATACTATAGTGTAGTGTATTAAGTTTGTGATAGCATTATGTCTAATAAACATTATGTTTAATAAAGTACATACTTTAATTTAAAATGCTTTACTGCTAAAAAAAATTTTAAGGGTCATTTAAGCCTTCAGTAAGTTGTAATATTTTTGCTGGTGGAGTCTTGCTTCAATGTGAATGGTTGCTGACTGATCAGAGTGGTGGTTACTGAAGGTTGGGATGGCTGTGGCAATTTCTTAAAATAAGATAAAGAAGTTGGCTACATCAACTGATTCTTTCATGAAAAATTTCTCTGTAGCACATGATGCTGTTTGATAGCATTTTATCCATAGTAGAACTTCTTTCAAAACTGAAGTCAATCCTCTCAAACCCTGCCTTTGCTCTATCAATTACATTTAAACAAATAATATTCTAAATAGTTTGTTTTCATTTCAACAATGTTCACAGCATCTTTACCAGGAATATATTTCATCTCAAGAAACCACATTCTTTACTTATCTGTAAGAAGTAACTCCTTATCCATTAAAGTTTTATCATGAGATTTCAGCAATTTAGTCACATACGCAGGCTTCAATTCTAATTCTAGTTATCTTGCTATTTCCGTCACATCTGCAGTTACTTCCTCCACTGAAGTCTTGAACCCTTCAATGTCATTCATGAGGGTTAGAATCAAATTATTCCAAACTTCAGTTAATGCTGATGCTTTGACCGCCTATGAATTACAAATGTTTTTAATAGCATCTACAATGGTGAATTCTTTCTGGAAAATTTTCAATTTATTTTTCCCAGATCTATCAGGTGAATCACTATCTATGGAAGCTATAGTCTTATGAAATATATTTCTTAAATAATAAGATTGAAAATTGAAATTATTCCCATTCCATGGTATGCTGAGTGGATATTGTTTCAGCAGGCCTGAAAACAGACTTAATCTCCTTGCACATCTCCATCAGAGCTCTTGGGTGACCAGGTGTGTTGCCAATGAGCAGGTCTCAAAAGTGGGCTTAAAATATTCAGTAAACCATGCTGTAAACAGATGTGCTGTTATCTAGCCTTCCTTGGTTAATTTATAGAGTATAGACAGAGTAGATTTACCATAATTCTTAATTGTCGTCAGATTTTTGGTATGGTAAATGAACACTGGGTTCAACTTAAAATCACTACCTGCATTAGCCCCTAACAAGAGAGTCAGCATGTCCTTTGAAGCTCTGAAGCCAGGCACTGACTTCTCCTCTCTAGCTATGAAATTCTTAGGTGGCATCTTCCTCCAATAGAAGGTTGTTTCATCTACATTGAAAATCTGTTGTTTAGTGTAGCCACCTGCATCAGTTATCTTAGCTAGATCTTCTGGATAACTTGCTGAGCTACTAGAGCAGCACTCACCGCTTCACCTTGTTTAAGTAGTTTAAGTTTCTAAGTTGTTTAACTTGTTAAGTTATGGAGATGGCGTCTTTCCTTAAACCTCAGGAACCAACCTCTGGTAGCCTCAGACTTTTTTCTTTACCACCCTCATTTCTCTCAGACTTCTTTTATTGAAGAAGGTATGGCTTTGCTCTGGATTATGCTTTGGTTAAGGGAATACTGTGGCTGGTTTGATCCATCTAGACCACTAAAACTTTATTCCCCATATCAGCAATAAGGCTATTTCACTTTCTTATCGTTCACGTTTTCACTAGAGTAGGACTTTCCGTTCCCTTCAAGAATGTTTTCCTTTGCATTCACAACTTGGCTAGCTGGTGCAAGCGGTCTAGCTTTTGGCTTGTGGTGTGAGCTTTCCACATGCCTTCCTCACTAAGCTTAATTATTTCTAGCTTCTGATTTAAAGTGAGAAACATGCTACTCCTCCTTTTACTTGAACACGTAGAGGCCATTGTAGGATTAGTAATTGGCCTAATTTTAATATAGTTGTGTCTCAGAATAGGAAGGCCTGATGAAGAGGGAGAGAGATGGGGGAATAGCTGGTCTGAGGAGCAGTCAGAACACACACAATGTTTATCAACTAAATTTGCTGCTTATATGGGCAGGGTTTGTGGCACCCTACCCCAAAATAATTACAACAATTACATTAAAGATTATTGATCACAGATCATCATAAAAGATACAGTAATAATGAAAAGGTTTGAAACAATATGAAAATTGTTAAAATGTCACACAGAGACACAAAAGAGCACAGGCCACTGGAAAACCAGCACTGAAAGTCTCGCTCGATGTAGGGTTGCCACAGCCGTCAATTTGTAAAAAAGGCAGTATCTGCGAAGTGGATCAAACCAGGTATGCCTGTGGTGGCGTAGAGTTTAAAATAACCTAAATACCTTATTATGCTAATATTATTAAAACAGTGAAGGTAATGTTTTCAAGAAATATTTCATTTCATGAGAAAATATGCTATGCGGTACTGAGGAAAAAGTAGTATACAGGATAAAATGTATCCTATTGATGAAAATTTGGAAAAATCTTAACTGCTAGTGAATATTTTCTTTTTTGTTTTTACATTGTACATATCAGGATATCCTATTTCTTATAACAAACTCACATTGCTTATATAGCCAGAAACAATACATTTTATAAGAGAATCACATAGAGTAAAATGTTCTTACTTGGCATAATCAGAGATACAAACAAAATTTAATATGGATAACTAAGCAGAACAAAACACACTCATTTTTAAAAATAATGATCAAATAAAAAATTAAAACTGCTAATTCAGATGCAGGATATTTTTATATGGTTTCTGATTTTATTTTATTATGGTTTGTTTTTTTTTTTTTTTGGTTTCTGATTTGAAAAAAACAAAATTAAGGAAAAATTGGTATTAATCATCAAGGTTAACTATTCCTTAAAGAGATGGCACAAGCAATACCAATACTCAAGCAGGAGATTCTTTACCCTGTATTGAGGTGATGGTTAAGAAACAAGATCAAACTAATGAAGGATATCTTGGTTTAGAAAGGAGGGAAATTTGGATCAATAGTACCATGGCATAGCACTAACCGGCAGTCAGACATAAGATAGTCTCAAATTCATTAGAGATAATGAAGAGTTTAGGGATAATCTTTCTCTTCTTTCTCTTCCTCCTTTATCTTTTCCATTCTTGCCTTCTGTGTTTTATAATTTCATTCTTTTCATCTCTCTTTCTCTTTCAATTCTTCTGCCATGTCTTATAGTCCATCCTCTTTTCTCCATTATTTTTCTGTTTGATTACCCCCTTATCCCTCTCTCCCTTCCATTTATTTCCATTGTCTTGTTTCTATAAATTTAGTGTTAGTTCCATTTATTGTAACTACAGCTGTCTTGACATACACAATGCAGGCTAGTATAATGTTTTGAAAAATAGTCATATTGAAATAAACAATCTTATTGTGTTCACATTTTTCCTGAGGTTAAACCAGCATATCCCAGAGGAACTATTCCTTTTCATTCAGAAAAATATATAAAATAATTTGGGTGTTTTATACACTACACCAAAATAAATTATATCAGAAAATAAATATTGAGAAATTTCAGTTTGGTTAGATTTTTTTTTCCTTCGAAGTGTTATACGGTAAAAATCCTATATGATACACTCATTACCACTACTGCTAAATTGCTCACAATTCTTTATTTATTATTTAACTCACACAGTAATCATCCTAATTACTATTGTGATTGCAACTTTGGAGATGAAGAATTTCAGGCTTGGATGATTAACTAACAAAGTAGTATAAGGATACCTGACTGCAAAGGGGCCAACACTTTTCCTGACTTAACCAGCCCTTACATCTCTACTGACTTGCCTCATAAGCCTTAACTAAAGCATCCACCCACGAGGCATTTACAGAGCTCCCAGTTCAACCAACAGAGTTATAAGTCCCCCTTATGTACACGACCTACAACCATGACCAAACTTCAGAGCCACAATTTGAAAACCATATTAATAGCCATTAATAGGCATTATTCTGAAGAATACAAATTATTTTATGAGGGTAAAAAAATGCTCACTCAAAAAAATTAAATTTCTATTTAGACATTTTAATTGGTAATATCTAAAATTAAGGTATAAATTTTATTAAATATTACAGTTATTGAATTTTAATGGTGTTTGTAATTTTTTCTTAAAAATATCATGTGATTAGTAAGTGAATATACATATTTTCAAATTCCAACAAACCTGAATATTAAATTCTTTCATTGCGTTTAAATCTCTAAATAAAATATACATCACTTAGGTATTAGCACCTAACAAAAGCTAGGCTAATTTATTCTAAACTATGCATCATTTAAGCTGTGTATCAAATATCTCAAAGATGTACATCAAACTATAGAATAAAGAACATAATCACAGAAAAATTTCTCAGTTGTGTGGTTTATCTCTGTCTTCAAAGGGCCTAAATCATGAAAATTCAAGAAAAAAGAATGTTGTTTTTTTTTGAGACAGAGTCTCACTCTCTTGCCTGGGCTAGAGTGCCCTGGCGTCAGCCTGGCTCACAGCAACCTCAAACTCTTGGGCTCAAGTGATGCTCCAGCCTCAGCCTCCCAGGTAGCTGGGACTACAGGAACACACCACCATGCCCGGCTAATTTTTTCTATTTTTAGTTGTTTGGCTGATTTCTTTCTATTTATAGTAGAGACGGGGTCTTGCTTTTGCTCAGGCTGGTCTCGAACTCTTCAGCTCAAGCAGTCCTCCTGCCTCAGCCTCCCAGAGTGCTAGGATTACAGGTAGGGGCTACCATGCTTGACCAGAAAATAATGTTTAACAATCCAAAATGACAAAAAAAAAAAAAAATCCCCAACTTGCTTTAAATAAAGGCTTACTCTAATTTTAGCTAATTTCTCTGGTTGTGAAAACCAACAGTCAAATTTTTTTGTATTTGAAAAATCTCTAAACTTTGGTTTTACTTTTGTGGATAAGTAAGTTATTTGACTTCTGTATATTTTTCAGCAGAAGCCCATCTTTGAACTCTAAAATCCACGGCTTGACTTTCTGCTGACCTTTCCTTGTTCAACTTTTACCATGTTTTGTCTTACTAATCTCATGGCCTAGGAAGCTATTTAAGCTTCTCACAATGTGTTATTTTACTTATAATAAATGTGCTAATAATTCAGTGTCAGTTTTTGATCCTCTCTTTGGAGAACTACAGTTTGTATTTTATCCTAAAACCTTGCTGTAGAACTAGACCCTCTGGAGTGTGTACCCCAAAATATACCTCTAAAGATTTATGGAAAGTCAATTTTGTTGTTCCTGTTGTAGAAATTAAAATTTTTCTAAGTGAAAAAAAAATTACTAAGCTAAGCTCTTATCTTTTTTGAAAGTGATAAGAGGGTACAATGAGAACACAATTTAAAAGAAAGCAAATGATTTAGTTATGCTAATACAGGAAAGTTCTGCAGTACCATGGTTATAATAATAATAGAGGGAAGCCAACAGATCATTAGATTGAACCTTCTTTAATCTCTCAAACCACCACTGGTAAGGCAGGCAGCAGCTGATTTCTAAAATTCCCTGTATTTAATAATGCGTAGGAGATTATCTATGTTTAAGAATAATTGCATAACGCCCATTTTCCAACTTCCTAATTACTTAATGTTTAAAATTAAATCCTTATAAGTTTTTCATTTTGCTGAACTGAATATGTCAATTAGCTTATAATATGAGAATTTACTCTTACAGAATCAACCTGAAAATATTTAGAGTTTTTCCCTGTGGAGCTACAGATATTTTCAGAGACCTTGAAAGCTATTGTTCTAATATTGTTTGTGTTAGATTACACACTGCAATTATAGAGTTTCTAGATTGTGTGAAAAACGATTTCAATGCAGACATCTATACTTATTAAGCATTATCTACTCTTTTAAATGTCTACCTATCAGGTACAAACTGCTTATTTGGTATGCAATTAATCATTTTTGTGTAAAAATATCAATTGTGCAAAGCAATTGCTATCTACGCTAATTTGTAAAAATGACTAAGTAAACCTAAGGCATAAATTTTTACTATGTCTGATTATATTTCAGAAGGATTATATATTTTCAAGAATGTCTTGCTGATATTGAGTTTCTACATTATATAAATTAATGGTATTTATTTCAAGATGCTCTGAACACATTTCCTATATGCATGGCTTCTAAATGTAGAAGTGATACAGCAGTACAAACAAATATTGAAAACATTTAGAAACCAGATGGAAAATAACAATTAGCTTTGACAAGTGGAAAACTAAACCACAGTCCTAAGATGGAATGTAGTAATTTCACATTGTACGCTTAGTAAAACTACCTGCTGTGTTTACTAGGGTCATTTCTCCCTAGCTGCTCTTCACCAAACATATAATAACATGCTGGACATTTTAGATTTCCTCTCTTTTCTCCTCTTTGTTTCTTTCTGCTAGGGTGCAAGCAATCTTACAGGCAGACTCTCTTAAGAGCTTTATTCTCTAGTGTGTAAACTGTATGTTTGCCTAGGTAGATATAAAATAATCTTGCAGAAACCCCACAACTTTCAGGCTTTGTAATTTACTATAGGGATTTTAAAGAAGATTTACTATTTTAATTATGCCTTAAATAAGCTAATATGAAAAAGAATTTGCATTTCCCCATACTTGATAGGTGGAAGCATGTTCTGGGAATGCATGGTATAAACAGCAGCAGAAGCTAGCCGAGAAAAAGAGTTTTTCAAAAAGTACGTGCGCACCATCTGAGGGATGGACATGCTTGAAGCTCTGACTCGGCAGGGCAAAGGCAATACGTGTAACCTAAATATTTGTACCCCTATAATATGCTGAAATAAAAAAAAGTAAATATACTAATTTGAGGAACGCATTTATATATGTCTCACTTTTGTCATGGCCCTGGATACTTTTTATGTATGAATTATAAGCCATGGTTCATTTTCAGAAACATTTTTGGGTCATTCTGTTTTAACATTAGCAAAATAATTAATTCAACTATGAATTTTCATTTAATAAGGCCTTGCCATATAGAGATTTAGACTTAAGCTGCATTTAAACTTGGTCACAGACCTATACATAATCACAAGTTTAAATATTAACTGCTTGGATAGAACTCATTTTTACCAGAATTAAAACACAGCTAAGTTGTCTTCTCTCTCCACATCAACTCAACCCACCGCCAGCCCCTTCAGCTGTTATAAAGGCAGAAATCCTTGGTCATGTCTAGCACCTACGATATGTGAAACTGGCTCCTGCTGCCATCACAGCTGGCTTAGGAATCCCTTGGAGAGTCATTAGTTACACAAAGAGATGAAGTAGCCTATTTAATGAGGTTACATAAGAGCTGGAGCTCTTCATCCTCCTTCAGGTCAGCCATCCAATAATCATAGCTCTCATTCTTACCTCCGTACCTTCTTCATAACAATTTTCTGTATCTGGAATGCTCTACCATTTTCTTTTGATCAAAATATTAAACTGCATGAAGCTCGAACAACTAATCCAATTATGGCATTACTCTTCTCAAAAGAAAAATGTATTTATAAGACATACTGTACTCATATATGTTAATATATCTCTCTTGCTAATTCAAGGATTTCTTGAATGAAATAATGTATATGAAAACACTAACACAGTGGTTGGTATATGATATGGCTCTCAAAAAGTGTTAGTTTCCTACTCTTGCTTCTATTTTGCCCACAAATTCTAGCACAGTTTTCAGTGCATGGCAGAATAACTTGGCCTGTGTGTCTCCATAGCTTGCCACTATGCTGCCATCTGCTTGGTGAGAAAGTGAAATATATGTAGAGAAAGAGAAAGAAGCTACTTGGAACCAGGCATTTCGAAGCCAGTGAGTTCACCAATTCATGGTATCCAAGTGCAGGTTTGCAGGTAAGTACAATTTCTTGATGTAGTTTTCACTAGATATGAAAAAAAAAAAAAAACAGAAAATGCTAGAAATTACAGCATTTTTAACAAAAGCAAAATATATCATTACTCTTCCAATTATATTTTCTGCTTATACAGTTTTTAAACACAACTTCTTTTAAGGAATAGTGGAGCTAAAAGTACACTGCTTATTTTTTTTGTTGTTGTTGATTTAGCTTTTTTTGTGTATGTCATTAACCTTATGGCGATGATGCCATAATGAGATTAGTTATTGAAGCTTCATGTAGTTTCATTAAAAAAAAAAAACTTTAAAAGGAAGTATGAATCATTTGTCAGCTCTTCTTTTTTAAAAATTATTTTCTTAATTTTAATGTTATCTAAAATTCTAGAATCAGAAGACTATTGCTGTGGTTGACATGGAAAAATGGTGGTGTTTTCTGAATAAATATAACTAATTTTTCTGGTGTTTTCAACCTCTGAACATTTGCTGTCACTTAAATTCAGACTCAAACTTTTAAGCATAAGTAATATACATTTAATAATTTATCTTCCTACTAATATCACAAGCTATAATTCAATTCAGTTCACCAAATTTTTATTAAGGACTTCATATGTTTGGACCACACTTAAGTCTTAAGGAAATAAAATCAAGGAAATATCTATCTTAATGAAGCATACATTCTCCAGAATAAAGACAATAAAGCTAACATCTAACAAAACTGGATAGTGTAGAAGGTGAGAAGTACTCTAGAAAGAAAAAAAAAGTAGGATAGGGTAAATGGGTCAGGATTGTCAAAAAGTTACAAGTTGTTATATTAAGTAAAATTGTTAGGAGACATCTCATTGAGAATGTAGGGTCTGAACAAGGATTTGAGGAAGATGAGTTAGGTAGCCAAACAGATATCAGGTGAAGGTAATTGTAAGGTCGTGAGGCTAGGTAGAAAAAAGTTCCAAAGGCAGGAGAATTTCTGGTGTGTGTTACGTACCAGCAGAGACTGGCATGACTGGAATACCTGAGTGAGGGGGGACAATGGCAGGAGATGGGGCAAGAGAGGTCAAGGATGGGGATAAGAAGTAGATCATGTGAGGCCTGGCAGACTTTCACTCTTTCTCTGAGTGAGACGGGGAGTTACAGCAGCTTTCTCAGCAGAGGAGAATGGTCTATGCTTTACAAAGGACATAGCTGATGTGTTTGAAAACCGACTGTAAAGGGCAAAGTGTAGAACAACAGAGATCCTTTAGGAAGTTTTGTAGTAATCCAGAAAAGAAATGCTTTTCTTTTATGAAAGTAAAAGAAAATAACGAAAGTGGTCAGATTTTATCATATATAAGTATATATATACCTGTGTGTGTGTTTGTGTGTGTATATATATATATATATAAAGAGTAGATTTTAACAGGATTTCCTGAGAGATTACACACATTATCAATCAAATATTATAATAGTATTTGCTTTAGTAACCAATAACTAGTAATTATAAATTCACATAGGAAATAGTATCTATAAACCAATAAAATAGTTTATTTTATAATTTTTTTCAATTTATGCGGTAAGCTGAAAAATAAATGTTCTATGGTAAGGTTTTCTTACTAGTACATATTTATTATATATTTAGTATTAAATTGGGTAAAATATTTCAATAAGAAAGTATTATAGATAATTAACACATTGCCACACCGGAAAAAAAAAATTTTTTTCTGGGGCCCTGGTGTTTTATTAAAACAAAACGATCCTTTCTAATTTGTTATTTTTTATTCTTTAATGTGTGTGGGTTGTATGTAACACAATCCATGTTTTTAGAATTAAATTGCCAATATTAATTGTAATAATAAGAACATCAACAGGGAAGATTTTCATGCACCAACTGCAGGGTTTTGCTTCACGCGACCCCGGGCTCAAAACTAGCCTGAATTAACTACGACTCACATGGCAGTCAATGTGTTAAAGATGGAACTTGGTGGTAAAATCTCCAGCTTGCATTTTGTGCTAGTATTAAAGGGTTGCTCATTTAAGGAACAGAAATCACTGATCCATATCATTGATTAGCTAACCTCCTTATGAAACTGCGGAAATAGTATCTGATACTATATTTTCATGCCTGGTTTTATTTTACTCAGAAGTGCTTTAATAAATGTAATATTTTAATACTAAGAAGTTTCAGCATGTTGGAATATTCTGCAGATTTAACAAAAGCTCAGCAAAGCATTTTAATATATAAGTACAATTTGAATAAAGATTCAGTATATTAGTTCTTTCATTCCAAAAGAGAATTCTTTAAAATTAACACTATATTACAATGATAGACAAAGTGATTAGAGAGCAAATATGCTTGGCTATTTTAAAAGAACACAATCATTAGCACAAAATGATTTGTAGTGCAATTTTACTTCACTTGGGAGAAAAACAATTCCCTTTCATATTTAGCAAATATATTTAAGAATATAGCTAGAAAAACCAGGTTCTATAGAATTATAGTGCTTACTGTTCTCTTTTATGGTTTTTAAGATGCTATTAGACACAGGTCAGATGTGCAATTAAAGCTAAGGAAAACAGATATATTTTATATTAAAGAAATTTATTGGATTTTTGATAATGTATGAAATTTCATAAGCATTGGTTGAAAACTTACATTTAAAGCTTATACAGCTTTGCCAATATTTAATGCTTTAGAGACAAGACAGCCCAACTCAATTAACCAAGTCCTGAGGCAGCATTAAAATGCTGAAATATGGGTTTATAGGAGCTTACCAAGTCAGAAGTTTTCAAAAATAATTTTGATTAGTTAAAATATAATTTCACTTATAAACTGTCCCATGGTTCACAAAATAATTTGTGTATATGTTGTTCTCATATAATAATTGCTAAATAAAATAGCAGTAAGTTCTACTGACTTATCGTAAGTATTACAAACAGGGCTTCACAAAAGACTGTGCAATACATGACCCATATCCTGAATAAGATATATGAATTTATATTTTTATGTATCTCTTTTAAGTCACTGTTTCTCAAACTGCCGTATAAATATCTGACATATATATTAAAATCATTAGAATCACCTGCATACATACAAAAATGTACATAAATGGTCTCCATCTCAGTTTACCTACAGAATCAAAATTTCCTGATGTGGGTCCCAGTATTTGCATTTATAACAAGCACCTAATACCAAGTTTGAGGGGCTGGAGGTGGTGGTTCATGCCTGTAATCCTAGCACTTTGGAGTACCAAGGTGGGAGGATCGCTTGAGGCCAGGAGTTTGAGGCTAGCCTAAGCAACAACATAGCAAGATCTCATCCCTACAAAAAATTTAAAAAATTATCTGGGTATGGTGGTGTACACCTGTAGTCTCAGCTACTTGGGAGGCTGAGGCAGGAGGATCACTTGAGCCCAGGAGTTGGAGGTTGCAGTGAGCTATGATCACGTCACTGAGTTGGGGAATATAAAATTTTGAGAATCAAAGAATCAAATAATGGGAAACAGTAATACATGATTGGTAGATGACGTATATATCAATCATAACTGTGGAGGTGTTGATCCCAAGAGCAGCCCCCAATAAAATTCCTGCAAACAAATTTCTGTCTCAGAGTCTGTGTATGTTTGGATCACAACCTTTCATGCCTGGTTATGGCTGAGCTGAAAAATTAATGTAATTCTTGTTTTCTTCCTATATATTTGTTTTGTTTGACATGATGAGAGTGCTATTTATGTTTTAAATTTAATTATTAGACAAAACTTATAACATCTGAAGCTTTCACTGAAAAATCTTGATTTCTGCCTCGCCTTCTGGGATTTTGACATATCTAGCCCCACTGGGCATTCCCAGCAAGAACTAGGGGGTGACTGTTCCCTATAAAGGGTTATTTACTTCCCAGGTCCCTAAGGTTCACACAGCTCTACATTGGCCTCAACATTCTTTGGTCAGTTCTACAGGAATTTGTTAAACTCATTGGTCAGTTACTGAGGTAAATGTCTAAACTACCCCCTTTAAGATTTGATCTGGGCTTTTAGAAATACTAGGACATTAGAAGAGGACTTAAGGCATTGTGATTAAGAGTGTGACTGGGGTTTGATTCCTGTCTCTGTGCAACCCTGTATTACTTATTCAAACCCTCTACACTTTCATTTCCTAATCTTGAATATTAACATTACTTACATTATAGGGCATTGTGAGGATTCATTGAAATAATGAATGTAAAGAACTTATATTAAGCCCTATATTAGGGCTCAATATGTCATAAAGTAAGCACACAGGTGTTTACACCACATAGATGCGTATATTTTATATACACACGCAAATATATGTGTACACACACATATATAGATGTATAATACATACTTATGCAATTTATATATTCTATATTTGTAATATATACTGTGTATAATTTACACTCTAGGAAAGGGATATAAAATAAGTGGAATTTAAGATGGATATTTGATAAGAAATAACATTGTATTAAATAGTATTTTTTTAAAAATTTAGGAAAAATATTACCGTAAAGACATGAAAATCAAAAGCAAGCATTTTTTTATAGTCTATTGCTAGAAATTTTTTGTCTTGTTTTACAAAATAAGAAGCTCTCTGGGGAGGCAAAAAGATGTATTATTTCATAGAGAGGTGTTTTTCTAATAAATATACTAGAATTTTGCAGATATACACTCTTCATTGATTAATTTCTAGTCCCTTACTGAATCATGCTCACTAAGGAGCATGCTTTTCCAAGTCCAAGGTTTTGATAAGGGAATATCTTAAAGCAGTGCGCTTAGCTCTGGTTATATTGATGGCTCAATCAGAGAGGCACATTGGTGACTATTTATTTATTTATTTTTTAGCAACAAGAACTTGTTTTATTTTTTCCAAATACAGATACAGAAGTTTGCATGTATTGCAAATATTGTTTCAAAGCAACATCTCTATATACAGCGCCTTCTGTTCTAATAGCGCGTAAACATAGATACGTATCCACAGTGCAATGCTGGCTCATCAAGGATGCACCTTGCATACACATCACTTAAAGAAACAAAATGATTGTGACTATTTTATTTTGATCATACATTTAAAATTTAGTACCCTTCCTCATGAGGTCACTGGATTAAATAGGGATCAAAAATCCTCTTGGATTCAGTGATTCTAATAAATTCCTAAGGCAAGTCTTATAAAAGTCACCTGCAGGTATTTTTACTCACTATGGTAAACAGTTCTAAGGATTTGGGGGGCACTGTGTCCCCCAATGTGTGTGTTACCAGTTGTATGAATAAATATATTAATTAATGCTATTTAAGACTCATATAAAATAGCAGTTAATCAAACTGGGCATTTTCAGTGAACTTAAATTAAAAGTTTGAATTAAGATTTTACTAATATGGTATCCAAAGGGGAAACCAAACACAAAATATGAAGGGAAAAATTTTCTTTAACTGCAGTTAGGCTTTTGCCCAATTCCTCTCAATGCAAACAATTTCAAGTGTGTATTATAGAACTTTTTGAGTATATATATTTAAAAATTTTAACAAAATAGTTTATTTCTAAATATTCACTTCTCCAGGAAGAAAACCCAAATAAGTAGACTGTATTAATCAACGAAATGCACATGTTCTAAAATTTAGGGGTAACCTCATTATTATTCCTTACTAGGCTGGCCTTTTATTCACCTCAGGGGGGGCTTAAATACTGGCATCCAATGGGGTAAAATGTTTTTAAATATATTTAGGGCTCCTGTCATTCTTACTCAAATGCTTTCCTTCATTCTCTCCATACTCTTCTCATTATCATCTACCATTGCTTACAGCTTAGCTCAAGAAACCAAAATAATGATTTTTAAGTACACAGAATATAGAATTCTGGGAAATGTGCATGTTTATTGTACACTTACAAATATATACTATTCATTAGGTACTAAATTTCAACACACAAAGTAGTCTGTTTTCCCTGGCCTACTGTAATCACGATTTTGGAAAGGCAGCTGTTTGACAATTTTATTTACATTTTCTCAGATTTTATTTTTAAAATTAAAAATTCCATCTGGATGAAAATGTATTCCTACAAGGTTAGGAAATCAAAAATGAAAGAACTCTACCCCTAACTGATCACACTGGCTTTCATACAGTGCTGCTCTTTAGCATCTTTCAGTTTGATATCATTTTTGGATGTAGCTAAATGCCAGATACCCTGACAAACATATATTCTACCAGCTGGATCTCCATCTGCGCAACTAAACATTTTCACACCAAATCTGTATAAAAAGCTATGTTTTCAAAGAGAGTTATCTACAACTGAAATATTAAAATCTTAACTCCAGGAGTCCTTCCACTTACATATTTCACATGAATTTAATCGTGAATACAAAACTACCTCCAAGTATTATGAGTGGTCTGCTTTATGTTGCCAAAAATTATGTGAAACCATCCATGAAGGGGCAGACAGACTCTTTGGAGCACAAGAAATATTTTTGAGATTTTTGCCTAAGGCAGAAGTATTGCTACTATCTTTTGATGTGTTTGCTTAGAAAAATGCTGCAAAATTAATGTTAATGGATAGAATGATTTTTTAAAATCTGCATTAAGTTTGTCCTGGGATAACTTCCTTTGCCTGCATATGAATATATTAACTGATATGAATTATGGTCATAATTATAAGCCTTATAAAATTTATCAGAACCTTATGACTTAGGCCCCAATTATGCAGAGTGGCCAAGAAAATCTCAGATAACTTTTAAAAGTTTCTACCCCAATATCAAATTCATCTAAAATGATGCTAAGGAATATTCCATAAATCTCAGTGACCATTAGATTTTCTAGCTTGGGGAAGAATCATCTATAAACCACTATTAAATTGTGGGAGACCCAAGAACAGATGAAAAGCATGAAGTACAGCAATACAGCAGGGTCGCCACTGAGGCAAAATGGGATTACAGAACTCATACAACACAAAAATGAACAACAGAGAAAGTCTGGAAGAAGGAAACGATCCTCTCAAAATTCTGTACACTACTACCCTTAAGTAATATCGGTAATATTGGTGGCCACACTTTAAAAAAATATGTATGCAAAAAAGGAATCAATGGCGGCTCCAAGATATATACAGAGAAACATAGATCTTCATTTCTTATCACCTAGGCAAACAAACATATAACATTTAGAACTTCACAATTTCTCACAAATCAAAACCTTGGTTAGGAAGCAGAAGAAAATGTTTCTGTGTGTTCATAGCAAGAGTAAAAGTAAAAGAGGTTCATATTATAGGAGGGAGAGGGGTATTTATAAGCTTTGTATCCATAGATTTTTCCACTTATCATTCAATTCTCTATTTATTAATAACAATCCTGAAGGAAAGCATTCTTTTCCAGTGAACATATCTTTTCTAAACCGGGGTTTAGTACTAAAAATGAGGGCACACGGGAGGTGAATGAGAAGGGGAAGGAGAGAGAGAAAGAGAGAGAGAGAAAGAAATAAAATTCTACTAGCTAAAAAATTTAGAATTGCCAGGAATAATATATGCACATAGGAAAACACTTGTTATAAAATGTGATATAGCTCAACTTTAATCCTAAACTCAAAAGCAGAATACCATGGAATTTAGAAAGAATTAGTGCTAAATGGTTTTCATATCATGGAAACTTCAACATTATCTCATTTACTCTTTCTGTAATAAAACTCTTTAAGTAAAAAACTCATTCCCTTATCCTTCTTAAAAGACACTATGCCCCTTTATTAAAACAAAAGTCAGGCCCATTTAGCTGCATGACAACGTCGGCCAAAGCAGTGATGGGCAACTGACTGACTTAAACATCTGCTAGATCAGCTGTTTAAAGTTTTTATAATTGAAAATTTGTTTAAAAAAGTAAAAATCAGGATACATCTATCCACCTATACTCCACTCCGTCCCACCCTCCATAGCTACTCTTGATCTTGCCAAAATTTGTCTATCTAAAGTACCCAGGCAAAAAAAGAAAATGGGATAAATGAAGAGAATTTTAAATTTATTCCAATAAATTTATTCCATGTATTCCAATAAAATGATCTACCACTTTTCTTAAGATTTAAAACAGGTATACATTTAACCAATGTTGATTGCAGTAAAAACATTGTTTCATCTCTACCAGTATACTTAATATTTTACATTTATTCAGACATACTTTGAAGAATCTGAATATATCTAATTGGCTGAGAAAAAAGGACTTTGAATCATGGAAATATCAATAGAGAAAACTTGCTTAATTCAAGCATTTGCCAAGAAAAACCGTTATCATCAAACACATGAGATTAAATAATTATCTGTTTTCTTTGCTGGCTCAAGATAGACGTAGTGCTGATGCCTACGCTTACTGAAAAAAAAACGACACAACATCCTCTCTTTGCCACCAGTAAGATCTATGAAGGACTCAAGAATAATAATTCTAGATTTATAAATTGCCTGCTGTCTTCATAAAACATTAGCGATATAGCAAATAATTCTATTCATAGCTTAAGATTCATGTAATGAAAATCTCATAAGAACACTCAAGAATAATGTCGTGGTAATAGTGGAAGTAAAAAGGAAAGCAATTAATACCTATCTCTTCCTCTGGTCTAAGTTCCATGAGAGGCTATGTCCATTTCACCACTGAATCCCCAGCCCTCAGCAAATTACCTGGTGTACAGTAGGCACTCTATAAATATTTGTTTAACAAATCAGTAAAATCACAATTCACCTTTTAACATACCACTGTACAACATTCAGTATAATCTTGAACATATTAAAGAGTGATTTTAAATGAATGCTCTATTTATATGAAACATGTGGAGATCAATTCTTATGAGTGTTAAATATCTAATATAGCATAATCGGAACTTACTTAGAAGGCTGACTAGCATGTGACCTAACATCATCCGTAATTGATGATTTATGGTCATTCAATGAAAATTGTAAGTAGAAGCAAATATAGAAAACAACTCATAAAACTAAGAAATTATTTGTTCATTGAATCTTTAAGCTAAAACGATACTTTCTCTATCCTCTTCATCAAGTATAGCAAGTAAGTTTCCTGCTAATGCAGAAATACCAGAAGTCCTGGGATCTCATCATGGCATATAACATTATTGGACTGAAATCTTTCAGACAATCTACTCCATGAACATAGGAATCTTGTCTTCTTGGCATGCTACTACATTTCTAGCAGCTAGAAGAGTGACAAATCACAGGCACTTAATATTTATTAAATACATCAATGAATGAGCAGAAACAACAGAGAGACATATTATAAGTGAATATAAGAATTTTCTAAGATTAAAACTGCAGACTTTTTTGAAGATTACTGTTAATAGCTTCCTAGTTTCCTCCAAGCTAGCAGAACTCAATCTCTTAACTGAGTTTCATATCATAATACATGCTTGTGAGTCACCTCATATTTCTCATCATTTCAAAATATATTTCCCTGTGTCACTGTTAACCTGTGGTGTCTAGAATTGGTCACAAGGCTCCCAGCTGGAGTTGACATGTGCAGGAAAGAGCTGAGTATCAGACACCCTTAGTCTATAGATCTGAGCCTTCTAAAGCACAGGAGATGTTCTGATGGCCACCAGACTCATAACGAGTTGATTAGATCTAAAGTTCAGTTCTCACTCCTCACCTTACAGGGCTACCAACAACATATGACACAGATCACTGCCTCCTCCTTGAAATACTTTCTTTTCTTGCCAGGTACCAAACACTAAACTTTCTTCCTGCGTCCTGGCCATTCATTCTCTGTCACTTTTTCTGATCATTCTTCATCACCAGTACCCTGACACTCAGCTCTCAACACCCTTTTTGATCCTATTTATACCCACTCCCATTTTATCTCATTTAGTTTAATGACTTTAAATTCCACTTCTAAGCTGAAAACTCCAGGTTTATAAAACTATTCAAACCTCACATATAAACTCCAGGTTTGTGTATCCAACTCGTAAACTATAGCATTTTCAACTTAGTATGCCCCAAATTGAGTTCCTAAACTTCTTCTAAATCTATCCCTTTCACAAATATCTGTGACTGAGTTACCAGCAATCTCATCTTTTAAGCTGCACAGGCTAAAATACTCAAAGCCACCTCTGTTCTCTTCTTTCCGTCATAGCCCACATTTAGTCAGCTAATCTTGTTGACTCTATATTCAAATTGTACCCAGAATTAACCACTCTGTACCATTTCATTGCTACTGCCCCAGTGAAGCCATCTTCTCTCTTCTAGATTAATACAATAGCCTCACAGACTCATCTCCTGCTTCCCCACTATAGCACCTCTTATCTATTCTTAACACAGCAGCCAAGTGATATTGTTAAAATAAAAGTACATTCATGTCATTCCTCTGTCCAAATCCCTGAAAGGCCTCCTATCTCCATCTAAAGCCAGTGATCACAATGACCTGAAAACCTAACACAGTATGTCCTGCAACCCCATTAACATCCTGACTTTCATTTCAACTTTCCTTTATCTGCCCATACCAGCTACACCTGTCTCCCCACTGAACATGCTATGCACGCTTTTTCCTAAGGATCTTGCACAGATTGTCCTCTCTGTTTAGAATACTCTTCCTTCTTTTGGCTTTGCTTTCATATCTCACTCTGGCTTTTGTTCAAATGTCATCTTAATAAAACACTTCTTTACAACTTTTAAAAACTGTAACCCTCTCTGACTCTCTGTTTACACCTTTCCTACATAATTCGATTTAACATCATCTAATTTTTATATTTTACATATTTAACATATTTTTGTCTCTTCCATCACCACTTCACTGCTACAAGAAACTTCTTAATGACAGAGATTTCTGAGGTTTTTGTTTGTTTGTTTGTTTCTCTTTTGTCTACTGCTTTTTCCTAGTACCAAGAGTAACGTATGAAACTTATACAGAATAAATATTTTTGAATTACGCAAAATGAACGTTGTAAGGGAAAACATTTCACTAGTGAATTTTCACGTATCAGACAGCTGGGAAGTGTTTTTTCATGATAGAAGTCACACTTTTCTAAAAGTGCATCATAAGTCACACTTCACTAATCTTTCCTTACCCAAAATAGGGGTAAGCCCGTCTTTCTTACCTGGCTTTGTTATCTGTGGATACCTAGATTTCTCCTAGGACACTGGTTCCTGAGTTACAGAAATTTTAAAGCATAAAAGGGACATTATTCAATCTGGATAATAATATATTCTCATTAGAGAATTTCCACGGAAGCCCTACATAATCGACGTGCCCCCTCCAAGCACACAACTTAAATAATAAGGAGAAAGATTCACTTGGGCAAAGAGGAGTAGAATATGGCATGGTCTCCTTAAGAAGACTACATGAGCAAAATAATACTTTGATTACACAATAAAACATACAAAATATGCAAAGTTCTCAGTCTGATTTAAAGATAACAATATTAACAAGCAAAGAGGAAAAAAAGATCAAGTCAAGGTCACATTTGGTAGAACAAATTAACCAAAACTGCATTATAAAAATCCGTGTTCATCTTTCATTATCAAAAACGTCAACAATGACATTGTAATGATCAGAGTTTTACCATATTATTAATAACACACACACAAATAATTCCTCATGGAACTGAATGAATAAAGTAGGATAAACTAATGTATATTTTTAATTACTAATAATTTTTAATTTTTTTTTCTTTTAAGAATTGTATATTTTGGTGTCAGATTGAACGAAAACCTTATTTCAGATGTGCTGTAATGACATAAGTAATAGACCCCTAGGTTAAATAGCTGCAGAGTATGACCTACAAGTTCTAAATGAGGCACTGGCCACTTCACATTTACCATAGTTGTTGTAAGCAGAAGTAACTGAAATTTTTAATTGCCAATCATTAGCAGTCTTCAAACATGAAAGTTGAAAGATTATGCCAATTAACATCTAAGCCAGACTATAAGCAATATTAATGAAAATATAAAAATCAAGTTGTCATTTTTAGACATGCTAACTAGCAACAACATATGATCCAAAAGCTGTTCCAAGAATTTTACTCCATATCTAATAAACAATACCATGAACCATGAATCCTGACATATTTGATTTTTCAAATCCTTTTCCAACATAGCTCTTCTTTGTTGACTTTTGAAAATAAGAGACCAACTCCCAAAGAACCATTATAAAGCATGATTGAGTTTAAACAAAGTTAGTGATTCTGTGGATTTTCTCAAATATCCTTGTCATCTTCTCAGATATTTTTGATAATGTTATATATAAAATAATTTTGTTCTATGCATATTATACTTTATGCAATGAGAATCTGGCAGAACTAGAAAGTGAAACCAGGTCTCTTGCTCCAGGTCTCGTTTTCTTTTCACTACACTTAACAGTTTAAGTGAAATAAAGATAGACAAACAAACAAAACCCAAAAGACTCATGCTTGGAGCAGAAGATACTGAGAAATGATACCAATTAATTAAGTTATCAGCAATGTAAACTCTCATCTAAAGTATAAGCAGATCTGTCACTTAATACTATTTAGAAGAAAAAGTATATTTTTGAAGAATGGAGAAAAACATCACAGTAGAATGAGGAGATGATTAAGTTAAAATAATTCTTTTTATGCAATGTCAAACATAGCAATTAAATTTGTTTTCAAACAATGCATAAAATGATAATCATATGATGAAGGTGACTTTTTTAAAACTGACACATAATTTTACATATTTATGGGGCATGCAGTGATATTTTGATACATGTATATAATGTGTAATGATCAAATCAGGGTAATTAGCATAACCAATATCTCAAACATTTATCATTTCTCTGTGCTGGGATGTTCAAAACCTTCTCTTCTAGTGATTTGAAAACACACAATAAATTATTGTTAACTATATCACCCTACAGTGCTATAGAACACTAGACCTATTCCTCCTAACTAGCTGTAACAAAATTATAGCTAGTTAACCAATCTCTCTCTATCTTTCCCTCTCCCCTACCTTTCCTAGCTTCTAGTAACCACTATTCTACCACTATTCTACTTCTTTGAAATCAACTTTTGTAGCTCCTACATATGAGAGAGAACATATAGTATTTATCTTTCTGTGCCTGGTTCATTTCTCTTAACATAATGTCCTCTAGGCTCATCCATGTTGCCACAAATGATGAGATTTCATTCTTTTTTGTGGCTGAGTAGTATTCCAATACAGATATATACACAGACCACATTTTATTTAATCCATTCTTCTATTGATCAACACTTAGGTTGACTCCATATCTTAGCTATTGTGAATAGTGTTGCAATAAACATGAGGGTGCAGCTATTTCTTCAATATACCAATTTCCATTCTGAATGTGGCTCTTTATCCAAGGCAATCAGTAGCATTTTCTCCAAGGGCAAAATAATTACTATTCCTTCTTCCATCTTAGCTTGGGTGTCAGCCCAGAAGGCACCTCAAAAGATGCCAAGTATTTATTGATTCCTTATTCTAGAACTGATCTTAGGACTTCGCTGTATGGAGAACACGCACACTTAACCACAGTGTTTCACATTTCTTAAGTGGCTTTTCATTAGACAATCTATCTGTTCAGGTTCACAATCAAAAGTGTGCATACATGTCAAACATTGTGATAATGTAATAGCTATTTGGAGAAAAGTGTTGCAGATGTTGGAGTGTAAAGTTAGCAACATGGCAACGTAGTAAACCTGTAAGTTTAGTGATAAATCTGACAAAGAATACATAAATCATAGTACTACAAATGAGGGCTATCACTGAATTTTTAAAAAAAGAAGTAAACAGAAATGGCCTAACAGATTTTCTTTAGTTTTATTTTCCACATGTATAGTCACACCACTATAATAAAACCATGTTTTCTAAGGTCTCCAATAATATCCTTCTAGCTAAATCCAAAGGTCTTTTCTCAGTTTTTTTTCACCCTTAAGCCCTTTCCAAATTCTGCAACTCCTGAACACATGCTTTCCTGAAATACACAGATCATATTTTTAGCAGAAAACAAATATAAAAAGCATGTTTGGGAGCTCCCTTATATCAAACATAGACATGGGTCTTTTTTATTTTTTCATTTATAACTTACTTAGAAACAGAGATTCTTTCTAGAATACATATTGAATTTATTTCATGTATACTGACAAATATTATCAAGGGAATGACAATGAAGAGTTAAATAATCCGAATAACTAAGGACAAAGAATTATTTCACTTGAAATATACAAACACAATTGAGGCAATGTTGTGATTTCATTTAGTAATTTCCTCAATGTAATTTGTATGTGTGCGGCAAACAGTAATTCAATCACATTTTATGTTGTTTAGTTAGTCAATTAATTATTTCTTCAAAGGTAGATTTTTTTCTACTTTTCAGCTGCTAATATAAACTGCTATGTCATTTTATCTTCTCCATTGCATCCAGAGTCCAAGGTTGAGTGAATAGGCTTTCATTATATAATTTTGCCTTAAGGCATACATAGACAACACAAAGTCACATTGCCTGACATAGTTCAATTCAATAGAAATAATGTATTAATCGACTTTCTCAAGAAATGCCCATTATGCAAATATTATTATATACCTGATTGTTAGGTGCTTGAATTTTGAAAAGATTTTTAATAAAAGTACCTTTAAAAAAATATTCTCACAGAATTGGATTCAAAGTGTGATTACAGTAAAGCTAAACTGCCTCTCGGCTTTTTGGCTAAGACCAAGTGTAGTACAGTGGAGCTCAGTGAACCCAGTGGGAGGTGAGGAGCGGAAGTGAATCAAGTAAGAAAAACAAATAAATAAGTCAAAAATCTTGAGAGGATAGATAAATGAAGAATGTTCATAACGGTCAACTCTGGCAACTTATATGTCTGCTAATTTTGGTTATAAGTATAAAGAGAACACACTATAAACAACAAAGTTATCTACAGAACAGGTGCTCTGTATTTTTAATATTATATGAACTTAAATGGTAAATTCCATTTCTCTCTTTGCTAAGTGGCTTATATTTTTATTACATTCAGTTTCTACATAGCAACTCAATTACAATATTAATAAAGTTTGATTTCTGTGCTGTACTGTACCATATTTGTACACAACAAAAATAAGGAAGTTTATAAACATTAGCATTGGTTTTTGTGCACATCATATTAATACATCTTAAATTCTGAAGGAAAAACAAGTGATATTTCTGAAAATATTTTAGATTTTCAATACCATTAGATAAAAAATATTATTTAGGACATTTTTGAATTTGAAATTTTCAAATGAATTGATATGATCAACAACGTGGTATGGCAAAGGTATAAAGCAATTAAATTATTCAGGATGCTACTCTAAACATGAAAAAATCTGGTGGAAATTCATGAGAATAATATAATTTAATTTTATATTACTATGTATATTAATTTTATATTTCTAGAGATGATTTTCTAAACTACATATACAATACCTACAATTTGAAACACTTTCCAACTACTAGAAATGTACAATGTTGGAAAAAATGTCTAAAGAAACATGTTAAGATATTACCATTTCTGCTACCCTGCCTAGAAATCTGTATCCTTTGCATGCATTATAACTAGAATATTCTGAATCAAATCCACAAATATCAAGGTTAAAAGTGTGATTCAAATCCATTTCATTCCTGGATAACCATGAATATATTTGCATGTTTCAGTTTTACACTTAATCCAAAACTAGTATAGATTGTGGTATGTAGCCCATATTTAAGAATTTTCCAGTATGAGTATGCATCACGTTTGTTAGAATTGATTTATTTTTTACCAGAAATAGGACAACACAACTATGAAAATCAAAGATAGGAAGAGACAAATAACCTGGGAAATAAGAGCATAGCCTATAGGGCTAAACCAATACCACAGACAGTCTCACCCAGACACTTTTCCAGCCTTATCACCTTGGACAATTTGCTTACTTTCTCTGTGCGTTCTGAATGATAACATATTCCTCACAAACTGTTGATTTTGATTCCTAGAGAGTCAATTAAGTGTTAACAGGCAGGAATGTATCCTTCAATATATTTTATGTAACTTTTTCTGCTTCCAAAAACGTATGAGGATACTCAAGGAATAATACAAAAATTGTCTCTACTTCTGTTTTTAGTATTAGAATGAAATGAGACTTTTCATCTATTGTAAAACATAATCATCGACATATGGGATATATTATCTGTCTAGAGTTGTAATATAAGCTTTTTGCCCTGACCAAACCTGGGACATGAATTCTGTTTAAAATTTTACAATTTCATTGGTATTTACATTATAATTCCAAAGGATTTGTTAAAGTTCTGGGTGTCATTAAGGACATAAGGAAGTACTTTAAAACAAAAAGTAATGAAATAATTATATTTTTAAAAAGCACCTGTGTTTTGTAAAGGGAGACCACCAGCAAAGATTTGGAATAGAAAGAAAAAGAAAGGGGCAAGATCCTGTTGGGTCTATACCATAACCAGTAATTTGGTAACTTTACAATAACTATCCACACTTTTTGTTTTTATTTTATTTTTAATCTCATGTCTATCTACCTATAGCAATTAAAATGGAGACCTAGAAACTATACTTTCTGAATTCTTATAACAATAATTTTTTACTGAAATATGAGTAACTATGAATCACATGGTTTGTATTTGGTGAAAATGTAAATGGAGAGAAATCATTTTTCTATTTAGCAATAAAATAGAGATTACTAACACTAAAATCACACATAAGGAAACTTCCTTATTCATCTCTTGATATCCTATAAGGATGATTGGATAGAGATCTGAAAATGTGTCCAGTATAGGAAAGACATATAATGCATCTTTCTTGCTATAGCCTATAAAAGAGGCACAAAAGCTATTCTTGTTACCTAAAACAAATTGGATAATATTTGATCATAATTTATATACTTTTGAAGGCATATTTAAAGTAGTATTTTAAAAGAAAAATAATTCATGTAGTATATTGAGTACTAAAACTTCCAAGCTTTTCAACTACTATGAAGCCTTTTAATATAAGAGAGAAAAGTAAAACTACATATAACTTTATCTACAACCTGAATTTTAGGGTTGTCCAGTGGAATATTCCTTACACTATCTTCAATGAGTTTAGCATCAGTAAACCAGGCAAATGCAAGGCAAACATGAAAGAAAGTTTCATATTCTATTCATATACCATATGTTACAAACTACTTGGATATAGTGTGGACATCACTTTGAAAGCACAGCGAGCAGTCAAATGCATCACTGTTCAAAGCCCTTTATGCCTTATGAGAACAGAAGTGAACAGTTCATCCTCAACACCAGCTCCAACAGCTGCTACTGCTCTCAAATACCCAAGAGTAAACTCTTGCTTTGAATGACATCCTTATTCCAACTTAACAATTTTGCTATAAATTTGAAGGATGATTAGAGTGATATAACTTGGACACCCTTTAGAAAACATTATTTAAAAAACAAAAGAAACAACAAAGAAGCTTATATCAGCCAATCTGTTCTTTTTGTTTGCCATCTATACGGGTGGGATTAGCAATAGTTAGAAAAAAGGCACAAAAAGAAGTATAAATGAGTAATTAAAAGTGACCAATGGTGTTATTTTACTGTACTTGGTTGGAGTCTTCACAGCAAGTCCCTTAAACAACACAAGAGTGTATTGCTGCTTTGTTTTCAAATCCACAATTCAAAACCTCACTTTTCTCCCATGGGAGACTGACCCAGAACACTAGAGAGAGATCCTCAAGGATAAGGTTGCTCGATAATGTCAAAGATTACCAGCGATCAAAAGCAAGGTTCCAATGACCGCACACCATTTCCAAAAGGCCAGAATCACAAGATCTTTTAGTAAGTGAATGTATTTACACACTGAATGAACAAGGCTGTAACAAAAGACTTTATTTTTATTCTTTGAATTATAGACTGGAAATGAGGCCTGATTTTCTGTGGATAGCTCTTTGACCAATTCTACCCTCAGAACAAAGCTACTTTTATAAATATAAAATCTGTTTGGGCATTTTGCTGCATTTTATTTATAAGAAATTTTAAGCGTCAAAGGTAAGAAAATCTCTTTTCAAAGACTTTCAAACAATTACTTTTAAAAAAAAGTTATTCATAGTTTTATAAATGTATTCAGTAGATAATTGAGTGGTTTCTCTGATAGAAAGCTGTCAAAATTTCCAATATTTTTCCATATCAAACAGTAGAGTATCACAGACAAGCCTGTTGTTATTCTCACTGCTGATCTTAAACCTGCAGCTCTCAAGTTAGAGATACCTCACAAAGAGAAGTAAATATCACAGGGCTGAAAAGGCAGTACCATCCTGGAAGCAAAGAAATGAATTCTCAGGAAACAACTTGCTCTTTGTTCAACATTTATATGATTCTTGTGACATTGGAATATTGATTTCATATTGTACTATGCTTTTTCCTCTGCACCTAGTTGCTTACCCCCAAAACACAAAGACAGAAAGAAAAGAAAGAAGGGAATGAGGGAAGGAGGAAGGGAAGGGAAGGAGCAAACAAAGGAGACCGGAAGGGAGGAGAGAATGGAGGTGGAGAAGAAAGAGAAAAAGAAAAAGAAAGAAAATAACTCATCAAATAGAATAAAAGCTTTGGACAGGAAGCCCAAGAATATCGTCGTGTTGCCAAAAATTCCCACCAACAACCCCTGGGAGTAGAAATGTAAAAGACAGAGAGAAAACAATTTTCAGAGGTAAAGGAAGGTCTGGGACTGCTGTCATTCACACGCTATTCCATCCAAATTCAGAATGATTGTGGAAATCATGTGTTTCATCCTCCTCTCTCCTTTCTTGCGTTTTATGTCCTTTGGCTTCCTAAGTCTTGCTTTCATTTCATGGTTTGAAATATCCTAAGCAGGGCATATGTGTGTGTGTATTTAATAGCTAGAAACCAATAAAATATACTAAATGGGAGAACAGTTTTCAGGTAGCTAGTAAGCTCCTCCAGAGATACTAAAGGGAATATTTTGCTTGTGATCGCATGCCACCACAGAACTATTATAATTCAACTTTCTCCCCAAGTTAGTATTTCAATAAATCATATTTCTCTTATGCCCAGTTGGGCCATAAATGAGGTTAAATTTTAAATATATATGCTCCCAAATATTCAAAATTTCCTCAAAGTAATCAACTACATCTGAATATTAAATAGCAATCAAAACCATAAGTAAGTCATTTCTTATTCTCTGATTGATTATTGGAGATTAGTACAGAACATATCTTAGAAGCTTAAACAACAACAAATGGTTAATCTTTAGAATCTCTTCAATGTTCTTCTTATAAAATCATTATCTTCCTACTTTATATTCTCTAACCTTCAAAACAGAATATAAATTGACTGCAATAGAAGAGTCTGTACATTCTGGTAAAGTAGTAGAAAAAATCATATATATTATATATACATTACTATATAATATTTATCTATATATCCCTATGGAGAGTGATTATTAAATTTTATGGTAAATTAAATAAATGTCAAAGTTTATATGTATAATATAATATACATATACACATTTATATATAAATACACATTTATATATTACATATACATATAGTACCATAAAGTACCAACATTTTATTACACAACTTAATTTCTCAAAATGCAGAGAAATAAAATATTACATGAATACTTAGCATCATTTCTAAAAAAAGCATAACAATATGAAAACTAGCAATAAAATAGGTTCTTAATTTATTGTGTGATAATGTCTTAAGAATTCAAAGTTCATTTTTAGAAATTTATTACATCTAATACACCCTGTATTAACTCCTGGAATTTTGCCCAGAAATTGGTTTTTAAAAATGTCAACATTATCTATTTAAAGAATAGTCAACAATTTATTATCCTTTTGTAGTTGGTTCTTAAGAGGGCTACATATTGTCGAAGTGAAGTCAAAATTAATCATGTATAATAATCAGCATTATTTTGCTAATTTTTCCAAGACTGCATTTTGTCACAGTTTAAATTTATAGCATGACTGTGAAAATTTCATTCTAGTATATCAACAGCAACAATTCACAACTGCAAGAAGTTTTTATTTTATAAAACACTTTTCCATGTATTGCTTTCTGTAATATTGAGATTAACTAATAAGATAGTGAGATTACATTACTTGCCCAAGGTCAAAAAGCAACTTGTTCAACTTGGGATTCAAACACTCTGATTCCAAATCCAGTGTCCAACTTCTCTGATATGTCTTTTATGCTTATCTTTCTCTAAATGTACTATTACATAGAAACTGATTTTATTTTAATATAGAAAAATAATCTGCTTGGCTCAATATATTTTTTGACTTTGTAAACAGCTCAAACAGTACATATTTTTGGTATGTCAAAACATTAAAAAAATCTATGTTTAAAAAATATATAAAAGAGAAAGCAAAATAACTCAGGGTTAATGTTTCTAGTTAAAACATAATTCCTAAATACTAAACTAGACCCTATTGATTCACTATATAATGCTATATTGTCTCTCTTATTTAAGCCTCAATTATATTATTAGTATATAATAGATTATTTATATTTGTTACATTCCAACTCAAAATGGTGTTAAGGGAACAGTAACAGTTACTCAAAAATATAAACTCTCATGATTCTGAGTTTCCAAAAGAAACTAAACATAGAGACAGATGTTAAAAAGCCATAAACTCTTTGTTTACTATACAGGCCTAATTATTAGGGGAAGTATATGTTGATAGTACATTTATAAAGGACACACTTCCTTTAAAAATTTATAATATAAATTCGTGCTTATTCATACAACATGACATATACATATCTGAGTGTGTGTGTGTGTATATGCATAAATTCACAATAATGAACCATTCAGTAATGAATCTTCCTGGCCAATTTAAATTCTGATTTAACCTACTGTGTTGCTTGTAAACAATTATTATGAACATATCTATCAAAATATTATTAAATTATTGCATCTTCATTCTAGAAATATTATGAGAACATAATAAATATTCTATTTGATGAGTTATTTTCTTTTTTTCTCTCTCTCAAATAGAATAATGAGAACACATTGAATATCCCTAATCCGATAATCTGAAATCTGAAATGCTCCAAAGTTCAATTTTTTTGGAAAGCTGACAGGATGCCCAAAGGAAACAGTCATTGGAGCATTTTGGATTTTGGATTTTTGGATTAGGAATGCTCAACCAGTAAGTATAATGCACATACTCCAAAGCCTGAAAGAATTCAAAATCTGAAATACTTCTGGTCTGAAGCATGTTGAATAAGGGATACTCAAACTATAGTTAAATGTTCCTATATATTCTTACAATTAAACTGCTGTAAAAAAAAATTGAAGATTCATTACTGACAAGGGAAGCTAATACTTGGATTAAAAAAACATGATTTTTACAAAGAGATGTTAAATGCTTTAGGAATCCATATTTATATATTACACTAAAATGTGTCCAATTACTTTTGTGAGAAACAAAGAGTCAAATTAAAGTTACACATTAATAGATTTTTTTTAAAAAAATAAAGTTAGATCTTAGCTGTGGGAAGTTTGCTTTGATGGAGAAATAGTTATAAATACAATCATAACCCATAGCTTTGTGGAGATACAGGCAGAGATTCGTGTGTGAGGTCAGAGCTAGAGGCAGATTTATGGAGTTATCTCTATAGGGGTGATAGTAAAAGCTGAAAAAGTACTCATCCTTTTTTGCAGTATCATCACTCTAAATTTTCCAAAATATCTTACTGTGTACACATTATAGCCTATTTAGTCTACTAAAGATTGCACTGCCTTTCCTTCTGCAAGTCAATCTATGGCTTAAAGTAATGTCAGATATTAAGATCACTTTCAGACAGCCATTCCATTCTCTCTATATGTTAATTTTATTTTCAGAGAACTCCTAGAGTTTTTTGAAATGTTTTCAGAGTAGAGAAGTAAAATACTATATATACTATAATCATAATTTCCAAATCTGAAAATCATAAAATACTTATATATTTTTGCACCAGATTATAAAACAAGACTGTAACAGAAAGGCAAACTATATATTTCAGAATTAGTTTTATTGTGTGTGTGTGCATGTGTATAATCTATGTTTGCAAGATCACTGCCTTTGATGTTAATCAGTATAGGAAATTAAGGAATGAAAATTGCAGGGTGTGGTGGCCTATGCCTGTAATCCAGCACTTTGGGAGGCTAAGGCGGGAGGATTGCTTGAGTCCAGGAGTTTGAGACTAGCTTGGGCAACATAGCGAGACCCCATCTGCACAAAAAACAAAATAATTAGCCGGGTGTGGTGGCGAGTACCTGTACTCCTAACTACTCAGGAGGCTGAGGTGGAAGGATCACTTGTGCTGAGGAGTTTGAGGTTACAGTGAGCTACGACTGCACCACTGCACTCCAGCCTGGGCAACAAAACAAGACTCTGTATCTAAATAAATAAATAAATAAATAAAGCTTTTAAAAAGAAAATTATCAAAATAAAAATATGGGAAAATATAAAAAGATATCCATTAATTCAAAATAAAGCTACAGAAAAGAGAGTATATAATGGAATACAAAGTCAAAGGATAATCATGTTTCTAATTTTGATCTAATAATCTTCAACTCAAATATTTATCTCAATGAATACAAACTTTAAATCCTGAACTAAAATAATGTGCATGCTGAACTTTTTGGTGGTAACTGTTGCAAATTTACATCAGCAGACTGATACAGATGTTAGCTACAGTTAATAAGTTATCCCTTACATACAAAATGCATGCAGATTGGCTACACTGAGAAGTGAAAGGTGACTCAATTTTAATATCATTTTCATGATTATAATAATCTATAGGTTTCTTTGAATATGGAAATATACTTGTGTTGCCAAATATAATTTATTCACAGTATATAAGAGAAAAAAAATCTTAGGCATAGTGCCAGGATTTGGAAGGCCCCAGATTTCTTTCAGGGTCTAGGCCTGGTGAAAAAGACCCAAGACCTATTCAAGCACACATAATTCAGGAGGTCTGCCTGCCAGCAATAAAGGCCGAAATTGGATACTTGGTGAGATTAATTACCTAGATAGGGCTTGATAATGCAAGTCAAATGGGAATGTAATTAAAGTGCACCTTCCATGAAAATTATTCATTGCTGATGGATCAGGTGACAGATAAATCAAAAGGCATTTTAAAAAAGCCTACAGGTTAACTTGAAGCAGGTCTTTCCTCTTTTTAAAATTCTGTAATTGCAGGTGTAGAATTCACTCTTGCTGTCCTATTCTCATCATGATACCATAAGACAAAAAGATAGATTGTAATATAACCTATTAGAAAAAGAAGCCAACAGAAAAACCATTAAGACCGTAGTTACAAACAAAAAGTCAGCTAGACTGGAACCAGTTGGCTGGCAGCTTTCCGAAGCGAATATCACTCTATGTTCATATTATAATGGGTATTGCAACCATAAAAGAAGGCAAGTGATGAATTAATAAGTTGACTAGTCCCCAGGGTGCAATTCTTACAGATAAAAGGCATGCTGGAGTAATCAAACAGAGTTATAAATTAGATAAATCGAATGGCACAAGAAGTATTTTACATCATCATTATTAAATAAAGTTTTCCTGGATGTGCTGTTAATTCTTTACTATCAATACATTTATTTACAGTCTAAGAATATAAAAAAACAGTGTTTTATAACAACGGCAGGGCAATTTCAGTTACCCAGAGGGATACTAAATCTAATTCCTATATTGAGTTCTCTTACGTATGTCTGTTAAATACCTAAGAGCAGACAGATGAAACAAAATGTCCAACTAAATGATAGTTATTAGAAAATGTCTGTATATGTTATTCATTTGTTTACTCTAACTAATACACACATCTTGCTTTTACTTACCTGTATAAAGAAAATGCATATTATCTAGAAGAATAAACTTAATACTGAACAGTAAAATCACGTGATCTAGTAGATGGCATATGTAATTCACACACAAAAAAGACAATTACTGTTAGAAAAAATAATAATAACCTTAGCATAAAAGTTGAAAAAATTTTGTTCTTCGGAAAACTTTCTAAAATATTGATTTACTACAGTCATTACAAACAACAAACACTCAAATAATTATGTGAGTTCTCCAAAAATTTATACTTTTAATTTACACTCAAAAAAAGCCAAAATTTGACTTCAAATTCCCTCAACAATCTATCCCAATATCACAAAAAACTCTTCAAAATAAAGAATAGTCAAAATAATAACTTATTTTGTACGATCATCAATAAGCAATTAAAAGAATAATTGCTAATGTTTTAACTAGTTGTATTAATAAAGAAATATTTCTAAAATTATTTTAAATAAAAAATAAATTTTACATAGCAGTTCTTTCCACATAGTAAAAACTCCAGAGATAAGAAAATTCATAGGCAAACACATAATATAGATTTTAGATGTATAAATTTGATACATAGGGTTTGCTTTTGAAGTGCTATTGGTAAGTACATAAAAACACATCTGCTAGAGAATTATCTGTTTATAGCTCTCCATTCCTAAAGGTTATGAATTAAAATTGAAAACAGGCATAGCAGACGCCCAGTGCATTTTATCAGAAGACACTGCTCTGTATAGTCCCTGCAGGTTTCAGTTAGTAACTTAATCCCAACCAAACTATAAAGTAAACTGCTCATGATTTGGCAGATTAGCTGATGCTTGTCCAGAAAAATGGTCTGAAAAAAAGAGTCACCAGGACACTATAATTGAGATCCATTCATGCATTTCATCCCTGGATTGAAGAAAATAATGAAACATCAAAGTAGTCAGACAACAGTCTAAAGGAGGTCAGTTAGTATCGTTTCAAACATAACACCGGTATTTAATGCAGCAGGTGTACCAGAAGTGACTTACAAATTATATCAATATCGAAGATTTGTTAAAATAGCATCCTGGATTTCTGTTCTTTGTTTAAGTAGTTTTGAAGATAAAGGAAATGTGACTAAAAATAGCAGCTAAAGGTTTTATTAGTATTAACAAAACCTGAAAATAGCAAGAACAAAGTCTCCAAACTTTTAGTTGGTTCTACTTTTTTACAGGTGAGCACATGATATGTGGGTTATAATTTAAAATGTCAGGGAGAAATAAGAAAAACTGTAAAGAGAAAATATGAAAATAAAAAGCATAACATAAACTACAACTATATATACATATACACATATGTACATATATACATACATTTATGTGTGTGTATATATACATACATATATATAAGCTAGTAGCAGACCTAGTCCCTTTATGAGAAGTGTGTAAACAGTCCTTTGATTTTTATAGCATTTTGTATTAAGAATGACAATATATTAGAGGAGAGATGGTTACAAATGCATAGTTTATCTTTGTAGAATTAACATCTTTCCTTTTATGACCTTTATTTCTGAGATTATCGGGTTCTAAACAATGAAATTTATGTGAGACTAAATTGGGTTCTTGATGATGTCAGAGATGTGAGAAAATAGGATGACATGTCAAAACAAGGAGAAAACAAGGTTATGATAATGTATTAGAAGAGAACAAAGGCAGTAATATTTTCTGAACAAAAATTCAGACTCACTCTCTGTCTTAAACCCGTTACCAGTTTGATAAATGTTACATGAAATCAGCATCAAAATTAATCTACTACAATTCAGTTCAGCCAACGTTGAGCACATACACTACATATGCCATGGTGTTAGGCTTTGTTTTCAACCATGGCAAATATGATTATATTTTCTACCTCAAGTTGTCTAGCAAAACTTTTTCTCATGGCTACAAATTTTCAAATGCAACGGACTTTCTTCTGTCTTCATTCTATCGACCTCCTGTAACATTTGATTCTAAGATTAACTGACTCTGAGAAAATTTCCATTCCTTTGGTTACTGTGACAGCTATCCTATTCAACTGGCCTGACCACTCATTTCTGGTCTTCATCATGTGCTTTTGATATTCTGCCAACTCCTAACTGTTGGCGTTCTCAAACTTTGTTGTCAAACTTTTAATTATAGCTCCAACTCCTCTTTCCAGAAAAGATCATTTGTTAACTCACCATCTACAGGCTTATAACTCCTAAGTCTGTAACATGTAAGCCCTACCACCATGCTAACATCCATTTTTTAGGAATGTATATGTGCTCATAAAATGTATGAAGTTAAAGTACACACAGTGATTACTGTCTATATACATGTCTATATACGTAAATACATCAGATCAAATGTGGTATAGCCTGATGTAACTAAAATTAAAGGTGTTGTGTTTAAGAGTTTCAGCAACACTTTAAAACACAATAGTACTATGACTTAACCAGTACCTTTGTTTTTTATCACCATATATAATTGCCATTATGAATTCTATGCTCATACAATGTTCTGCACACTTCTATATGCTGAAGTTAATGATCAATATTATTAAAAATTGGGACACTAATATCTGATGTCAACATGCTATGGATAATTAAGGACTGCCTGCTTTGAAGCAATGCTAATTGTTTTTCACAAATCTCCTTTTGTAATCCTTGTGTCTTAGAGAAGGCAAGCAGCGACAGGTCAATATGTACATCTCTGCCATGTATTTTGTCACAGAACATACATCATCCACTCTGCCTCGTCCCTGATTAATTCTGTTGGGTTGCAGCAATTACCGCTCCTTTTGTGATTGACCTTTTTGTAAATGAAGTGCAGGAAATTTGGATATTTTTTTCCTGGGTTTTTACCTCTTAATTGATCCTTGTTCACTGCTTACAACAGTGCAAAGGGAACCAAAATCATAAAAACAGTTGAAATTGAAACAAGTAACAATCAGGCTTTTGCAGTTTTAATTGACAGATCTGAAAAGCAAGATCTTGATAGTGTTCTCTCCTTTACCCTATTACTTGGATCAGTTGGTTAAAACTGTTAATGATCCTCGTGGATCAATGTCTTTTCCTTGTAGCCCTAATTTACTGCATTGGTGGATTAGTACAGATGTTTTTTTGGATGGCTCTGCATCATTCCCCCAGATTGCTTGTCTGAATCAAATTTGCTTCAATTCATCACCAACGAAGCAAGGGATAAAATAATCAACATTTACTCTCTCTTAACACTTGTACTGAAAACAGAGTAACAAGTAAATGCTTGTCTAAATTTAAAGCCTGAGATACCTTTTTCCTACCTTTCACTGATCCAAAATGGTAGGTACGGTTGAAGATAGCAATGCATAGGAATTGTTACTGATGACCGGGGACGGGGGGGAGGGACTAAATATGTGCTTCAAATTTATGGGCCCAACTTTTTATTATTATTGTAATTACTGACCAATTCACATTATGTGTATTTGTCTTTACATACATAATGTATAAAATTACCATCCACTGGCTTCTCAATCTGAAATGCAGTTTAATGATCTCTTGTTGTTAAATGAAATTTTTCTGAAACTGTGTCTGTCTCCACAATGCTATTGTTTTAATAACACTTAGAGAAATAGACACAATAGCTTACTACATAAGAACTAATTAACAACTCTCAGATCAAAACCTGTTTATACAATAGGACCAAATAAATTAGGCAACCAGTTTCAGTCAATGAAGGATTAACGAAAAATCACTTCTTGATTCAATTCACATTGGAAATCTTTTTACAAATGTGTTAGTTTGTACTGTTAGTACAGTATTCCTACTATATAACATATTTGTTATTTTTATGATTTATAATTATCTAGTATCTCCAAAAAAAGAGACTGTATTCAATATATATTGATCTAAAGTTATATACTGAAACAACATGCATATTTTTTAAGTCCCTGCTGTTAACTTTCTTTTTGTATCTTTTTCTTCTAAAAGTAAAGAGAAGGTAGTCTGATTAATCACATTTTAGTTTAAAACAGATTTTCTTTATCTCACTTGAGCAAACTACTTTAAAAGTAAAGTGGTTATTTCTTTATAAATATTATCTTAGTGGCTGAATTTTCAGTTCACTACACTATCCACTCCATAAACTGACAATAGCAAAATGAAGGGTCTTCCCTTAAGGGCAATACATATAATAAAAATTACTCTACATAAGTCCATCATTAGGGACTACTCCAGGATAATGATTCTAATGAGCAGTCATATTTTTTGAAGAGGAAGCTTAAATTTAGCAAGTCATAAATTTAAGTCCAAAATACAAAGCTATAAACACTTTTTTATAAGAAATTCCTGAAATGGCACTCACTTCTTAAAAAATTTTTTATTTCAACATATTACGGGAGTACAAATGTTTAGGTTACATGCATTGCTTTGCCCCACCCAAGTCAGAGCTTCAGGAATGTCCATCCCCCAGATGGGCACTCATTTCTTAATCATGTAGAAATTGCTAGATTAAAATTGCCAAGAATATGACAAACCTGCTCAAGCTTCAAAACTCAGGGACAAAACTCATAACTAATTTTGTATTGAATGTTCTGCTACCATTAATGTAATAACTTCCATAATTTATTAAATAATGAATTGGCTCTGTTTAAAACAAAAACTGTCTTGAATATGGAAAGGAAAACATTCCTATTGGCCTTTCTGGCACTTACCAATGCACTGCACTACGCAACTTTAGTACTTTTTTGAAGGGGAAAAATCATAGAAATGCATGAAATTCTATAACTCCCACTCTTTGCCCCATAAAGAAAAGTGTCTGTGACTTAGTTGTTCTTATGCATATGGAAAATAAACACTTTCCTTCAAAATACTGGGAGAAAATTACACTATCTCAGGGATGAGTATTAGTCTGCATTCCCTGCTATAATAAAATACTAGGGACTGAGTGGCCTAAACCTGCAATCCCCTCCCCAACCCCAGATCCCTGGCCTGTTAGGTCCGCACAGCAGGAGGTGAGTGGTGGGTGAGCAAGCAAAGGCTCATCTGTATTTACAGCCTCTCCCCATCCCTGCATCACCACTTGAGTTCCGCCTCCTGTCAGATCGACGGCCCTGTTAGATGCTGCCCTGTTAGATTCTGCATTATGGTGAGCTGTACAATTATTTCATTATATATTACAATGTAATAATATTAGAAACAAAATGCACAATAAATGTAATGTGTTTGAATCATCCAGAAACCACCACCTGGTCCATGGAAAAACTGACTTCCATGAAACCGGTCCCTGGTGCCAAAAAGGTTGGGCACTGCTGGCTTAAACAGAAATTTATTTTCTCAAAGTTCTCTAGGCTGGCAGTCCCACAGGGTTCTCTTTCTGTCCTGAGGATGGCTGTCTGCTAGCTATGTTTTCATGCAGCCTTTCCTCCGTGTATATACAGGAGGGGGGAAGAGGAAGAGTGAGAGGAAAGCACTTCTCTGGTGTTTTTCTTAATCACTAATCTAATACTAATCTATTAGTAATTAATCCCACAGGGTCAGAGCCCCACCCTTATGACTTCATTTAACCTTACTTACCTCCTTTATAGGTAGGACCTGTGTCCAAATGCAGTCACATTTAGGGTCAAAGCTTCAACATATGAATTACAGGAGAACACAATTCCATCATAGCAGTAGTAAACTTGAGTTATTGCCAAAAATTAGCTCTTGCTTCCCAGATACTTAAACACTATTATTCACAAAGTAGCAATTCTGAGATCAAAGAATTTAAGAAAGATATAAAGGTATTAAACTGAAAATCTGAGTGGCTACTTAAAACACTCTAGACTAGGTTTCTTTCAAGTGTCCATCTCACAAAGAGCAGGTCCACTGAACAGTATGCAGATAAATTTGTCACCCTAACCCCAACATAAGCATAAATATTTCATTACAAGTATTTACAGTATCAGAAAAGGGTGGATTTGACAACTTAAAAAGGTAGTGGGACTGGAGAACAGGGAGTGGAGATGGCAAGGTTAAGGTATGGGGACGAGAACATAGGTTGCTCAGAGGCATTTCCCTATAGATGTTTTAATTGAGAAAAGGCATAGCACAGTTATGTGCTGTAGCCTTAAGCTTCCACATAACTACAAAAGGCACAAAAATATTAAAACTACAAATATACAAAACTAAAAAAATATTGAAATAACACATGACAATCTGGTGTCAGGGGTCATGAAAGCATCTCCAATCTTGGTCTCTGTTCATGCTTTTACTATATTCAGTGTTATGTGAAAGGTAGAAATCAATTATATTTTTAGCAAGTTTTCAAAATATGAAGAATTACAAAAGTTTTCAAAAGTAAGGTTTATATCTTTACTATTTTCCAATATGATTAAGCCTTTGTTCTCAATTTATGCTTAAATTTGGGGTTGGAAACACAATTTAAGTGTTTAAATACATCTACAATTTCAAGACCAAATTAACAGAATTTCTGTACTTGAAATTATTATTGTATGTATTCACTGTATAATTTCATTAATGCTATATCATTTGAGTTAAAGTAATGTTCTCTATAATAATCTAATCTTAGAAAGTGTGTTTTCATATTAAAATATACAAAGTACTTATGTATTCAACAAGTACTGATTAAGCACCTACAGCGGGCCCAAATGTTATAGGGTTAAAGAGTAAGATCAAAGACACTGCTATTTTCTTATGATGTGAAGTCTAACAGGAAAGACAAACATTTCACAACTAATATGTGAGGAATGTTGCAAATATATGTGACACTTACTGCAAGACCACATCACAGAAAGATACATCCTAAATTTCCATTACCAGTTTGGAATGTGAAGATATTGTGTAAACATATGGCCCTTTACATGTAAAGTGATCAATATCTACTAAGCACTCAATAAATCCCAGTTATTAGTATTAATGTCAACATGAAAATTTTACTAAAATACCAAAAACATCTTCCTTTAGGCATGTGTTTTAATTACACATAGCCACTAAATAAAAAATATAAATGTATCTATAGGTATATTTTAATATTAATGGTGTCACAAAAATACTTAAATATTAAAGAATTAAATTTCACTGTCTAAAATTTCTCCTTACTTAAGCAATGCATATGAATTACTAAAATGTCATTCCCTGTGGCATGAATTAGTATGCCTAAATCTTGCTCTTTCAGATACTTAAAATGACTAGAAACAACAGAGATTTGTATTTCCGAACAGTTTACTGTTAAGGGAATCTCATTCAATTGACTTTTCTGCTGCAGATGGCATAGAGGTGCATACGTATGTATGTTTTAATAGCACTAACATTATCTCTACAAAATGGTTTCCCTTTTTGCATTTATACCGCTTTTTATCTATTGATTAAATAATTATAGCTCCACTCTGTGGAGATTGCTGCATTTAGTATTATCTTACAGAATCAGTAAAAGTACTCAAATAATAAAATATATATTCTTAATATCATGTTAAAGTATGTATCAAGTTTATAAATTCCTAAGAAATAAAAAATACAAACTTAAAATGGAATTAATTTATTTTATTAAAGAACACATAACTTGATGTGTGTCCATTTAATCACTGAAAAGAGATGGTCTAGCTTCATTTATGAGAGAAACAGTCTCAGCTGAGTCACATTAATTCATGTGAGTGATGCTATTTTTGACAAAGGAAATGGCTTTTGGTTTTGTCTTTTTGGTAATAATTTTGCCTATGTATAACGTTATATCATATGACTCTATGGTTATATTTCATCTGAAAGATTATGTAAACATTACAAATCAAAGTAAATGGAATACTGATGCAAGTCTTCATTTTGGCTGAGAAATTAGATCTGTGCATTGAAAAACATAAGAAAATTAGTCAAATGAAAATATGCAGGGCTATTTTTAAATTTTTTTGAAAAAGGACAATAAATCATACCAGAAGGCAAATTCTATATTACCAATGCTATTTCCCAGAGAGTACATTTGTTATTAATATTCTCGGTAAATAACACTTCTTAGTTGGACCCCTTTTCTCTTAACAGTTTTTATCATTGACCATTAAGTCAATCTGCAAATTCTCATGTAGTAGACCATAAAACTAAATTTTTTAAGATAGCAGTCTATAATAAGATTACAGGAGTACTTAATAATTCTGAGGTAACCAGTATACTTGATTGAAATCAACTGTGTCATCACTACATAATGTACTGTGTGACCTTTGTAAAGTCACACACTCCAACCTTCATCATTTTACCTGTGAAATGGTATCAACATTGTCTTATCAACTTTATACATTTACGTCAAATTTTAATAATATATTGTGGTGAGTGCTAAATAAACCACTCATCCATGCACAACAAAATCGATGATGAGGGAAAGAAGATCTTTTTGCGAGACATTCTATAACAAATCTTAGAAGATAATTAAGATGTTGCCACATAATATCGGCTGATTCTCTGATGCCTTCTCATATTTTCAGAAAATGTCTTATTTATACTTTTTTCCCCCACAGGAATTAAGGGTAGGTAGGAGAAATACATTTTTTAACCACTATTATATGTAACACATCAAATATACTGTGGAAGGTACACAAAAGTTTAAATTAAAGCAGGGTCAATTATGTTGCTTGCCTGTTCGAAAACATCCAGGTTTCTGCCCCCACCCCATTCAGAAGGTCTATTTTCCAAAAAACTAAGATTTCCTTCCTGCTAATAATTCCTACAAATCTTTATTCATCCAGTTTATATCATTATTCTCTAAGCACACCCTGAACTTGCCCCTCTTACTCTTTTGCATGATTTAACTATCTGTAATGGACGCTGTGATGGGGCTGCCCATATTCTCCTTGGTGAAAAACTGAAGAAATTATTTTCCCAGCTGCTGAGATAGCTGCCAGAAAATAGACCTCAGTTCTCTGCCCGCTTTAGGATTTCCTTGTCTGAAAAATACCACCTTGCTTTTTCCTAGGGAAACCTGTAGCCAATGTGTAGAAAACACAGAGATACAAAACTCTCAACTCAGGACAACCCCGGGGTTCATTACAGGTGGAAGGTTCCAGTGGAGTTGACTGGGGATCCCAGTGAGACTGCGTCCCAGCTCAACTTCTCCTCTGCTCAGTCCTGCTTCCTTCCCTTCTCTTCAGGTGCTGTTGATCCCAAGCACTCTCCCTAATAAAACTCCTGCCCACTAATCTCCATGGGGGTATTTCCTTCCTGGGTAGCCCAACTTGGGAAACCATCCCTATCTTCTTTCAAGAGGTTTCAGTTTTCATACTAATTCCTTCCCAATGATTTCCAGAGTATTAGAACAATTAATAGTCCCATTAAAAATTATAGTATATGTACACATATTACTCAGCTATTAATAGTTTGTAGTGAACAGTGTAGCAGAGTGATGTAGTCTGTATTGTATTATTACTTTATTCGTTTAGTTATAGATGTAAGATGAGCTCTCAGAGGTTTTATGTCCTAAATCTCTCGGATGCCCAGGGAGACTACGCGAGTCCCCAAAAGTTAGATGGCTCAACTTTGATGCTCTTTTCATCAGTGTTTTATATTTTAAAAGTAACAGGAACACGGTAAATGTTCAATAAAAAGTAATTGTTATTACTGTTTTTATTATTATAATTGTTGAAGTACCATAACGCTCACTTTTTTTTATTTTCATAAATATAACTAACTGGACTTAAGCTACAAGCTCAGTTTTTACAATATGTGGGGTCAAATAGTATGATACCATTTCAGGAGAAAATTCAAGTTCAAAGAGGTGAAGTAACTTCCCTAAAATCATGGAATTATGTCATCTAATGTCAAGTAGTATGTCTTTTCTAGTAATGCCTCAGTGCTTTCACTCTTGTATAATCATTTAATTTTTCTAGTTTTCCCATTGGCCTTAATTCCCCAACATTCACTGTACAGCTGCTATGGAGAAAGAACTGTGTTTTATGGCGGTGACACAGATAAACACGACACAGTTCCTGACCTGAAGGATAATTGCTAAGTCCCCTAAGTCCCTTTCAGGAGAGACCACAAATTATAATTTTGTATTGTCTTTTTCACCAAGTTAAAAATTGTCTAATTGCTTAAATATTCCCAGAGTGAATGAAGGTATTACAGAGAGAGACAGTAATTTTCAGGTGATCCATTTTTATTAACTTTCATACTTCTGCAGACCACTTTTTGTGCTACCATACTCGGTTTGAGGAAGAAATGTAGTGGTAATTACAGTGTTTTTATTGGGGGAGAAGGGTGGTCTTCTAGAGGGCCTAGAGTATGACTTAATTTGTCCTCCATCTGTCAAATCATATCCAATGTGAAACTCTAGATTGACTGGCATCTTTTCTGTAAGGATGCTCCTTTTTCCTAAGATAAAATGAATAGAATGAATCATTCATTTTTCAGGGTTTCCATATCTTGTTTCTAAGGCTGTTCTACAGCATGTATACATTATAGTCAAGTGTGCTATTATTAGATGTGTAACTAAATGTATGTCTGCTACCGTACAGACTCCTCATAAGGAGAGGACCAGGCTTTACCTTCCCAACCTCAGCAGGCCTCATGATGCTTGACACATACTACATACTTAGTACAGTTTGCCAAATTAATATTAAAAAGCAGTCTTAAGGCAACTAATGACTAGACAGCAGTCAAATTTTTCATTTTTTTATTTTTTTGAGACAGGGCCTCACTCTGTTGCCCAAGCTAGAGTTTAGTTGCTTCATCGTAGCTCACTGCAACCTAAAACTACTGGGCCCAAGTGATCCTCCTGCCTCAGTCTCCTAAGTGGCTTGAACTATAGGAGCACGCCATCATGCTGAGCTAATTTTTCTATTTTTCTGTAGAGACAGCGTCTTGCTCTTACTCAAGGTAGTCTCTAACTCCTGGCCTCAAGTAATACCTGGCATCGGCCTCCCAAAGTGCTAGGATTGCAGGCCTGAGCCACCATGCCCGCTCAACACTCATATTTTTTAAAGGCCAAACAAAATTAATTTCTCCCTTCTCCAATGTTAGATCATGTAAGTGCCGATTCTGTGCTCCCACTATTTCCCCCATTGGTATCAGATAAAGAAATTGGTGTATTTTGCCTTGACAAATTCCTTAAAAATTACATAAAAAGAAGACTAATCACCATTTATTTTGCTATCCCATGCAATAGGAATTTTGTGAAAATAAAATGTTTTTTAAACTTAACATTATCTCATTTAACAGGAAGGTAGATATTATTTTATCCCCATTTTATTCATGTAAAACTTTAGTAGTTCACCCAAAAAGCACATGCCTAATAGTAGCAGACAAAGAGCCAAACAGGTGCTTTAATACAAATGTCCCTATGCCTCCCCTGAGCAAGGGACAAGGGGTTTCAATGTACTTCTACTCACACAAACACTGGTAAGGGGTCTAGAGCCCCAAACTCTGAACAGAAAAGGAACTACAAAGGGCACACACTTCCTTTCAAGCACTGGCTGATTATTTTCCATCCTTACTCTCTATTCTTTCTCAGACACATGCAGGTTGGCTTAATAAACCTTTTTTTATACTAGACATCAGTGGACTGCTGATGGGTGGGATAACCGACCAAAGATACAGATTAAATTCATTATCGAAGTGATTGCAGCATAAACTAGGTTGGAAGTGATGCTGTTTGGTTAACGAAAAATGAAAATTTCAAAGATTATTGCAGGTTTCCTTGGATAGTCATGAACTTGGACAAAATTTCAAATCACTCCCACTTCAGAAAAAGCAAAACTTTTGGTAATGGAGAAAAATGGATACACATATGCAATAGAACAATAATCACTAACATATTCCAAATTTCCTCTGTTAAAAAAAAAAACTCTTAAAATTACCACAGTATACCGCCTTATTTGTATACGTTTCTTTTTGAAAATAAAAAAAGCTAATAGTAAATTCATGGGTTTTAGCATTTGAGATGTAGTCTGGACTAGGTGAACATAAGTTACTATTTTAATATAAAAGTACCACCCTACTTGAGTTTTTATCATTATTTATATTTATTATTTTTAATAAACTTGTTATATTTATTCTTTTTATGTTATTCTTTTTATTTAGGTACAATTTAAATGCCCTAAAATTGATTCATTTTTAAGTATATAATTCAGTATTTTGAACTATTTAATGAATTGTGCAACCATCACAATCTAATTTTTGCACATTTAAATTACCCATATAATCTCCCAAAAAAGCAAAAAAAAAAATTCCCAAAACAAAAAGAAACCCACTAAAACTACCAAACCTACTTTGTTCTTAACCAGAAGAAAATCAACATCCAAAGCCATTTAGCTAATCACTGTGAGATATTTGACTAAAGAATTTACAGAAATTTGATGACCTATTTAACCAGTGTAGTATTAACTTGAAAAATTAAAGAACAGACATTTAAAGAACAAGAAAAGAGATCCTCAAAGTGACCAATTTGTCAAAGTCTATTTGGGGTATCAGTTCAGCATCTCTTGGTCATCTTCAAAAATAAATAAAATATCACTTCTTGATATCAACAGGAATAAAACATAAAGTTATTCTAGTTCAGTAGACCTAAGAGTTTCTTTTAATGCTTCCAAAAGATAGATGTCATGTAAAAATAATAAACCTAAAATGTTACAAATACACTTGCTGTAAAATTATGATGAAAAATTTCAATATAAAGCAACACAAATGAAAATAATGACAACGGCATTTTAAAAAAGAATGATTAATTGTTAATGTAAGTATTGTTAACAAAATGAATAAGTCCGAATATCAGCTAAATCAGTTATTTTGTCTAATTATTGAAGATTTACATTTCTATGTTTTACCTTCAGATACCTGCTTTTAAATGGGAGATCTGATTTGAAATAGCCTTTTAAATAAACATCAGAATGAAACCTTTAGAATAAGAACCTACTAATCTGTTCAAAATGGTAAGCATGAGACCATATGCATAGTTTCATTATGCAGATATAATTTAAATAGATAACATTTTGTTAAAATTGGCATGGAAATGAAGAATAGATTAGTCTGTGCACAGGAATTTAGGATAATACTGATTGGTTTTAGACAGCCAGCCAAAAACCAAGAGGACCTTGTTATAGGCCTATCACGATGCTGACACAACTTGCTACTACGGTGCAAGTCCAATTTGATTACTGACAATAACATAGCACTTGGCTACATCTGCTACACAGCATCTACTCTCAGAAACAAGAATTTTTCAAAACGTTGAGAATACCCCAATTTCTGAAACTTCCTTCAGTAATAAGGTTATTCTTTAGGTTTAGAAAGTCTCCAATTTGTATTTTCCAAAATATACTTATCAAAACAATGAATAACGGAGGCGGGCATCTCAAGTGCCAGTGAGAAAATAAATGAACAGTGTTTTTAGGCTATGCTGCAAGCTCACAATTATCAAGGTTATGCCATTTATTTTGAAATTCTCATGAAATCTGCCAAGTATTTATCCCAATATTATAAAAATTAATATGATCACAAATCTACTGATGAATTTAAAATTCCCTCATGCAAACTTTGAATGCAGATTTTTAATATATTAAAAAGCTCATAGTCTATGTAGTAAAAAACTGGTCAACATTATTGGTTAACATTATGTGAGACGGTGCAGCCAACTCTTTCATTAGTCCTAATTATCATGTGGATTATCATCATGAGCAGATACAACACAAGGTAAAAATGTGAAAATATTCTACATCTCATTTTAACCAGTATTATCCCTCTCCTCCTTCTCTAGATATTTCAACAGATGTTTTTGTTCTAGAGCAGTCATAAAAAGTTTTACAATTTGTCCCCTTTTATTTCTACTGCCGGATCTCTGGAGATGTTTATGAGGATAGGGACGGTTTAACAGGCAACAGGAGAAATAACAAGAAAAAGTTAAAGTTGTAAATAATCAACAAGCTAAAAAAATCCAGTTCTGTACAGAGAAGTTAACTAAATATTCAAGCAAGACACCTCATGTATGCAGTCACATTATTCATTCAATGAAGATAAAAACAAAACATACCTGCTTGACCAGTAGTGATACTGACAGCCGCAAAGAGCCTCTGGGATCGGCTTAAGTCAGAAACTCCATTTACAGCTTCAACTTCAAAAGTATAATTAGCGTGGGCTAGCAGGTCCATGACAGTGACATAGTTATCCTCTAATCCAGTCTGCTGGGGCATGTATCCAATGTTACTCCCACAGGGAACACATTCGCCCTGCTCCCAGCTGCATCGCTTACACAATATTCTGTAGGTCACATCATTTCTTCCCCCATTGTCTGCAGGAGGACTCCATTCCAAACTTACTGTGGTTTGGTTGATGTTGAAAATGAGGTTCTGTGGTGCAGATGGCGGCCCTTGGGAAACCAAAAATAAATAAACAAATAAACAAAAATAGGAAAAAAAAACATACAAACAAAAAGAACAAAAGGATCTATGTGGGGCATTAAGCTAGCAGCTCAATTATCAAAGAGAAAACTAGTTGAAATGCTTTCTTTCACATAAAAATTTTATTACCTTTACTAGAGAAGCCTTATAAAAGCCTCCTTGAATTTACTTGGCAAGAGGCTTTATTTATTTTCCTTTTAATATGTCAAAATGAAAACAGAGTAACAACTGTCTTTGTACTTTGCCACAGTGTTTAGATATTTTTCTTACAAGTAATTAAAAAAGAACAGCTAATGCACCTAAAAAAACAGTTGTAATAGTTGTTTAAAAATAGTTTGCCTTTTAAGCATATAACAGAGAATACATTTATTCATTCTTAATGTACTCAAGAATGACTTACAGTAATGTCTGGGATTGGCTTTGGATTGGGGTCTCAAATACTCACTAAGTGAAGAACCCATATGTGAGATCTGCTCTATTTAGTGCTGGAATTTTAATTCAGAAACCATTACCTTTTAATCACATTTCATATCCACGCAAGATTCTAATGACTTTTAATTTTATTTATGATTCCTATTAGATATGTGGGAAAAACATTATTAAAATGCATCTTAATATTGCAGACATGAAAATTACACTGAAGATGATATAAGAAAAATCTATTTTATATTATTATTTAATTGTATTGATTTATGAAAAAATTTAAGAATATTTAACAATAATTAATGCATTCAAAAATTCAGTATCTATCTCAATGATGTCACAATAGCACAAATGAGTGCAAGGGATCTGAAAGTCCTTCTTTACTTTCGTATTATCAACTTACTTGTGCACGCAACATACGGAGGGTCAGAGGGAGCCCTGTAATACCCATCTTCACATTCACATCTGGAGGAGCCCTCTTTATCAGAAAAACTGTGAGTGGGACAACGAGAGCACTGGAGATCTTGAGAGGAAGATTTGTAGAACCCACGGCCACAGGCTGGGTATGCAAAAGAAAGTGAAAATAAGAACATGAGAGCAAACAGACCTTTAAAAAATGCATGTAACATTTAGCAAATAATAAAATATTAAACTTGATTTATGAAAAACAAGTTCTTTATGATAAATCGTGTTTTAATGTGTATCAATAGCCCAGTATTATGATAGCTCATTTTAAACAAAATGATACAGCAAACTTGCACCTGCAGTTGGCATCAATCCCAGTCTGTAAACAAAACTGAACATGAGTATAACTTATTTAGACAAAATCTCAGGATATTTATTTCATGTATTTAATTCAAATTTATCTTTGGTTTCAACAAACTGTTAGTCTGCATTAGCACATTTCAAAGTTATGTTTTCTTAATCTAATGTAGCTATAAATTAACTTTTTATATGTTCATGTTGAAAAATATTAGTATGACTTTAATTTCCAGACTAGAAATAATAGTAATGTAAAAATTTCCAGCTGAAAATGATAGAAATGTATTTGTCCAAAATTTCAGGTAACTACAAGATATAATTTCAACCACTTTATGTTGTAAGGCAGGCTGCTTTCCACTAAGTGAACTTCTTTGTTACTAAAACTAATGAAATTCCATTAATAGGAGATGGATGCACCACCAGAAACAAGGGGAAAGCCATCACCTGTAAATGACCTAGGAAGTGACCCTGTTTCTCCTATGCTGAGAGAGTTTAGGGTGCAATCACACTAACATAGCAATTGCTGTCAGCAATGAAGAGAGGTACTGAGAATATTTCTTCCACTTCCTAATGAAGTTGCTGCTATTCACTTAGATTCTGTTATTAAATCAGGTAACCATGCACCATTTAATATCACTTGACATTTTATGTATTTATATTTATCTTCAATTAAGATTTAGCAAGTTAAATTTTCATTATTCCAATAGTTTTTTATTAATTGATGGTGTTATAAATTGAACATATTGAATAAATTCAATGTGCTCTTCATACTTATTAAATGAAATTCTTTTTAAGTTTTAGTGACCTTTTAATTTAATCAAAATGAATAAATCATATCTACACAGTTACTGAATATTTAACATATATTTATTTTTAACTTTTAATTTACTATTTAAAAGTTTATTAATATTATCCACTTGCACATTATTCAGAAAATTAATCACATTTCACTCTTTGAGGGGTGGAAAACAGGAACAATCCTATAGTCTCTAGAAAATGGTTTAATCATTCTTTTCTTTTTTTCACATACTGAATATTTAATGCATAGTATTGATACATCTGAGAATTCAAAATCATTTTGGGGGCTTCAAGAAAATAAGACTTTTACATGAACAATAAAGGTATTTAATATAACTTAGAAACTTAAAGACACATTATATTGAGAAAGGTAGATATTTATACAGAACAACAATCATATCACTGTAAATATATTATCCACTACTGCCCTCAGAAGCCAGTCTCCTTTGTTGTCTTTAGTTGGCATCTCAATTAAGACAAGAGGAAAGCAGTCACAAACACCTTACACAAAAAAGCATAATGCATTTTCACATGTTCTCAGTAGCAGATATTACAAATCTAAGGCACAGAGACAATAATAAGATGGATTACAACATAATATAACAAAAATGTAAAACCTTAAAATGTTTCTAAAGATATGATCTTGCCACATAAAAGAATGGTTAACTGGTAAGATAAAGGATTTAGCTCAGATTTCTCAGGATGAAATTCTTCCTTTCTTTAAATATTCACTGTAAGTTGCTATATGTATTATCTGTAATTCAACGATCATATGTAACATCCAGTAAAACAGAGAAGGCAATGCTTTACTCACAACCTGCAGCCTGAAACATTAGGGTCCAGAGAAGTAAAAAAAAAAAAAAAAAAGACAGAGAGAGAGAGAGAGAGAGAGAGAGACAAAGACAGAAAGTGAGAGACTGAAAGAAAAGGTGTGTGCTGACAAGTCTTTAACGACATTATCTGTATATTTACTTACTATTTTACAGGGAGAGGAGGTTAGGGATCAGGGAAACAGAGAATAACAATGGCAACACGATTTGGTGTTTACTAGGTAAATCTTCCAGAAGTAGCAGGCAGCAAACTAATAACGCTTACTAGTGGAATCCCTCAGAATTCTCTTTCTTCCATTGCAAACAAAAGCCTCTAAATAAAGGCTTATTTCTATTTTTACCACAAATAAGAAGGTACATTTCTTGTTCCACTTAACATGATTTCTAAAATGTATATGATACCTAATGCAGAATAAGGCAGAGAAATTTAAAACTCTTATCACTCAACCTCCAAATTACATTAAATTCTGCTACCCTTTTAACAGATGGGAAAACAGATTTGAAGCAAAAGTAACCTGAGTTCTTCAAATAATTTTGTTGGTCGAGGACAAAACTGGATTTAGAACACAGGACTGCTGACACAAAGCCATATGCTATTCCACCAGACTTTTACTATTGAATGAGCCAAAGTTTGGCACTTATTACTTAATGGGTCTCAAGGGCTTTAGCAACCTTAAAAATTAATTTTAATCAACCTCTATTATTTTTATTATACAATTTTACTAATTTAAAGCTATTAATTTAATTTAGAAAACCATGAAATAATATCCTACCATACCTTAAGAAAATATATTAAAGAAGTATTCTCAATTTCACTGTGAATTTTGGCACTGACGATGCCCACAAAATTACGGAGTTCATGAATGTCTATCATTAAACAGATAGAGGTAATACCAGAAAAAAATGTGATCATAAAAGTCTTAACATTTTTTTCTTTGAAGTAATATTCTGTCTCAGTTCAGTTAATATTGAAAATAATAAGTTGTAGCAGGCCAGTTTTCATTTAATCTCTAAGGAAACTATCAATTTAGAGTTATTAAAAATAAGTACAAAACCTTCAGAGGAAGGGTATTAAGGGCAAAGGCAAGACCATGCGAAGACAAAAGCTGTATCTTTGAGGATAATGGTGAGCAATTGAGTGGTAAAAGGCTTGGAAAGGCAGTAACAGATGCTTTTAAAATTAGAAATTGTGATAAGATGCCTAGACGAAATAGCTAGAGTTAAATACCTAATGAGATAAACCGGGGGAAAGCCGCATATCTGAGAGGCATACACATAAGGGAGAATGAGATGAGCTCTCCAACTACACCCAAAAAGGCTCCATGGAAATCCAGGCAATTTCTCCTCTCTATAAATGAAGCTGATTTTCCAGAAAGTACTAGTAAAAAGTATTTAGAGGTAAATGCTTTCTGAAACCTTAAAGATAAATTCCCTTTACATATAATTATGAAGTATAGAAAAATAACTTTCCAGGAATCATACAACAGTAGTTTTACAAACTTTTCCTCCTTTGCTTTATTTCTTAATTTGTTCAATAAACACTTAAACTCAAAGCAAATGTTAATTGATATGTATTGTACTACGGTTAAAGTTACAATAAGAAATATACCATTTAACTTCCTGCCTCTTGAGGCTTTTGGTTTTTTAACTGAACATTGTTTTAAAAGTAATATTTCACTATATTGATAAAAATTGGGGATATGTATAAAACTTGTTTTAAGTAGTTACTTCTGTAAAAATAATCTTTCACTTATTTTAATAACAGTATTGTTCACTGTTACCATAAAGACCTGGGTTTGATTCTTTTGCCAATTCTTTCAGTCCTTAGGGCTTTAATGAATAAAATAAATTCATTATCCTAGAGCCAAGAATTGTAATCTTGTCAGATTTCATATGCTAAGCAAGTTTTTGCTTAGTCTGTTCTTTAAATGGAAAACCACCAAAGAAAAATGGAATCTAGGAAAATATGAAACTTCTGTATACTAGATAGTAACAATATTTTCTACTATATCTACTAAATCATATTACAATATACTATAAGATATACTATATTATTTACTGCAATTAAATAAAAGTAATTTATTATATTAAATTTCAACTATTTTAAACAATAATATATTATCCCTATAGGACAAAACTGATTCAAATAATGTTTGAGATTTAAATTCTTTAACAACACAAAAGGCAATAGGATGTCCCATTTATAAATTAATCATTTAAGAATAATAATATTGCACCAAAATTCTGAGTACAAAGATTCTTAAATATACAAGAGAGATGATACTAAAATCTTGCATTCTGATTCTTAATTAAACTCTCCAAATAATCATGCGTTCTGTAGTTGTTTTCAATGGATATCCTGCTTAAGCAAAGGGATGCCAAGCCTCTGAGTCTATGTGTCTGACGTAGTTAGTGGAACAATCAAGGTACTGACATAACAACTCAGACTTGCCCTTTCTTTAGGTTTCTTTAGGTTTATGACCTGTAGGGGTAAGCTTGGAGGAAAGCCTATCTTATTATATTTCTAAAACCCCCCTTCCCATAATCTTGTCCTAGAAAATCCGCATACCCCAAAAAGACCTCCTGGTCCTTAATTGCCTTTAGCTTTTGGAAATCTTAAGCTCTAACTTTTATCTCAAACATACTAAGCAAACCATCTTGGACATTAAGACACTAATAATCCACATCTCAGTCAGCTCTCCTCCGTGGCTGCACATTAGGAAAGCTTTGAAAAGACACTCATGCCTTGACTCTATCATAGTATTTGAATTATTGTGGGTTTGGGCATTTCTGTGTCTTAAAAGTTTTCCAGGTATCCAGAATCAACATCTTGGTGGTTCCAGATCTTTTCTCAGACTATTAAAATCTCCAAAGAATCCATAACATGGATAATAAGATATCTACACTGTAAGAATTATGAGGTAAATGAGATACTAAGGAACTAAAGTAGAATTTTAAGAGAAATAAAAATGAAAAAAATTAAAATCCATTAATAAGCCAATCAAAAAATAGACAAAGAATCTGAATTGATGTTTTCTCCATGAAGATATACAGATATCCAATAAGCACATAAAAAGATGCTCACCATCTTTAGCCATTAGGGAAATGCAAATCAAAACCACAGTGAGATACCATTCACGTCCAGTAGGATGGCTATAATCAAAAAGATAATAACAAATGTTGGGGAAAATATGGAGGAATTAGAACCCTCCTACATTGCTGATGGGAATGTAAAATGGTACAGCAACTCTTTGAGAAAGACTGGCAGTTCTTCAAAAGGTTAAACACCATTACCACATGACCCAGAAATTCCACACCTAGGCATATACCCAAGAGAAATATATATATATATATATATACAAAAACTTGTACATTAATGATCATAGTAGAATTATTCACAATAGCCAAACTGTGGAAACAACTCAAACGTCCAACCACTAATGAATGAATAAAAACAACAGAATATTATTCACCAATTAAAAAGAGTTAAATACTGATACATGGTATAACATGGATGAACCTTGAAAACATGCTACATAAAAGAATACAGTCATACTACCTATTGTATGATTCCATTCATATGAAATATCCAAAATAGGCAAATCTATAGAGCAGAAAGTATATTAGTAGTTGCCAGGGCCTGGGGTAGTTAGGAGAAATGGTAAATGACTGTTAATGGGTACAGGGTTTATTTTTGGGGTGATTACAATATTCTAAAATTGATTTTCAGTAATGATTGTATAACTCTGTGAATATAACAAAAAATAATGAATCATACACTTTAACGGGTGAATTGTATGGTATGGTAATTATATCTCAGTAAAGCTCTTATAATAAAATCCATTAATAATGCAACGTCAAATCTTCACTTAAGTAAGCAAGTATTAATAAAAAAATAGCAACTTTTTCTATCTATATTAATTTGCCTTTCTAACATAAACTCTATATTCATCTATTTTTATAAAATTGCATTTAGGTGTAAGAAATTGAATTACTAAAAAACACTGGAAATCTATTGTCAATATATTCTTTTTACCCATTTGTTAATTTGGCATGTACCTTTAGAGTTTCACAAATAAGATCATATCTTTCTTTTATCTGAGTAGTACTGATTTTATCACTTAAAAATAGTCTTATCGATACTAAGCTTATATTTAGGGAGATTTTTGATACATTATATAAAAAGAGTTAGTTGTGACTGAATCTGAATAGATTTTAAACATTCTTACTATTTATCCATGTTACTTTGCCAGACAAGGGCTTTTTCCTTCCCCCACCTCTCCACTTCTCCCCCATGAGCTAACTGAATATAACTAGACCCAGCTTCCTCAGGTCTTACTCCATTTCCAGACCTGTGATTTTAGGAACAATTGAACTTTTTTCTGAAGGAGTTATGTATGTCTGCGTGTAAAATATAAGGCTATGCAGATGTTTCCGGCCACAATTATGCAGCTGCAAAGAGTTTATTAATTATAAACTATAAGTGGATTGTTCTGTAATCAAAACTTTCTGGGATTTAACATTGCTGCAGAAGCTAGGTACATAGTTAAGGATTCTTATGAATGCTATTATTTTATTTATTGCAGATAAACATTTTACTTAATTCAAGCAAAGCTGGTCTGTTTCCACAGGAGCTTTCAAATATTTGTGTCATATTAATATCTGTGCTTCTATAAGGCAAAGAGGAAAGCACAGCTTGTAGAAATAGTACTCCCACTGCTCAAAGTGCTGACCTCATCTAGGATGGACAGATCCAGAATCTGTATTTTAATCCTATTGACAGTGCCTCAGTGGGAATAATTACAAAAGTCCACCTGAAATACAGACCTCCTGTCAGTGATATGCTGTGATTTTTCACATTGAGAATGAACAGCAGCAGGGAAGAGAAAAACAACATGATGTAATGAGTATATTACGGTTCACGATACACCATCCGTGTTACCCTACAGCTAACTTGCAAGGGTTTAGAAAAGATACCAAGCGGAATATAAATTTTTGATAATAGGTACTTAAGTGCCTGAAAATAATGTGGGGGATTTTTAAACTAAAAAGAAAAACTCATCTCTGGGCATTATAAATATGTATGTATGTTTATTATTAATTTGTTTTGAGTCCTTAAATTTTTATTGTTATATAGTGGGAAAGACACATGTAAAAATAAAGAAGCTTTTAAAAGTTTTGTTTTTAATATTTAGAATATAAAATAAAATGAAACAAAGCATTATGTAAACACATTTATAATTAAATTATCAGCTTGAAATATTCTAAGAATTTTATTGAGGTCTGGAGCTAAAAACACTCCTTATTTTACCATAATATCACCAGAATTCCAATGTGTTTTTGTTACTAAAATGATAAAAAAGGAAAATAGTCAATTTAGAACATTTTAGATCTTTTTTGTCTTATTACTTATTCCACTTTATAAATATTTGGCTATTTATAGAGGTAATGTGACACAGGAAAAGAAAAACGGATTTTAATTCAAAGGACCTGTGTTCAAATCCTCTCCACCACATACTAGTATATAATTGGGGCAAAGCTGATTCACACTGGACATCAATTTCCTTGTTTCCTTGTTATTAACTCCACCGTGTTATGGACACATTAGTTATTTTTTATACTTCTATCTGTAAATGGTTGTTTTAACAATAACACAGTAATCAAGCATCTAGATGTTAAGCTACATTACATTTCAACTGAAGTGCTATCTTTAGGAACATGTATATTTCTACCAGCACCACCCTACATGCCTGCAAAAATACCACATACAAATGTACGGTACACCTACTTAGTTTTTTAGTGATGCCTCAGTAAGAGAGAGGCAGGTTCTAAAAGGGCTCTCCAGTGTCTGCCTGACATCCTTGGTGGTGCCTGCTACTGCCTGTCAGAGATCCCTCTGTCGAACGATTTACCGCTAGCTCTCACTGTGCCATTGTTGCTAAACCCTGTCTGTGTTTCCAAAGATGTTCACATTCATTTCAGTACATGCAGATAAGGATCCAGAAATAGAATTTTTAAATCATGTAAATTACTAAAAAAAAAAAAAATTAACTCTCGTAAAAGGAAAGATTCAAAATGAAATGCAAACCCTTCTGGATCTCACTCAATATTGTTCTCATAGATCCACTCTGAGAATTCACCCTATAGATAAAAAAATTGAACTACGACATCTCAGAATTTAGTAATATGACTGGAAAAGCACTAAAATAATCTTAACTCTAATTCAAGACTATGACAAAACAGTACTATCTTGGTGTTCCCATGGACTAAGAATATTTAAATTTGAGGAAGCTAACTTAATACACTCAAATATTTACAGTGCAATGCTATTGTATTCTACTGAAAGATTTCCTTGAGGACATTCCTTCATGTGTCATAAGAAGAGTTCTTAAATCACAATTGGTGTTAGGAAGATTTCAGAAAGTGGGCACAATCTACCATACCATTTATGCCACTGTCAAGTTTATTTTAAAATATTTCTCTTATATTTACTATAATATCATAAATTTTGCAAATTCAGTTTTATTACTCATTTTCATTTTGAAAATATATTGAGAAAGGTTACACAATATAGGCTTTACATACAAAAAAATCTAAATTATATGACTGAGAATTCCTCTTTTTAAGGATCATTATTACTCTGGTTTTTACATAGCAAATTCTAAAACAACATTTCTCAAAAGATAAAATGCATATTTTGAATGATAGATACTGTTAGTTTCATTATATAAGGTCTCACTTCAATGATCCTAAAGAGGCAGTTCAGCTTGTCCTTTATATAAATTATGAGTTTGATTGTTCCCCCAGCATTTAGCTGTGTAACCTTTGCTAATTTGTTCAAGTTTCTGGGTCCAGTTTTTCTGTATCTAAAATAGAGAAAGTAATAAGACCACCTTATAAGATTATTTTAAATTTGAGAACACAGTTCACTTGAAGAATTTATCACATTGCCTGTCAGAGAATAAACAGTCAATAAACATTTAACTGTTACGATTATTTTAAAAACAATGTCAATTTCCATGCAAAGTTTTTATCTCACTCTAGTTTCTCTACCACTGATAACCTTGGAACCATTAATAGATCTGTATATAAACAAGAAATGCAAATTAATTACTAACCAAATATAACCACAATATTCAATCCTGACCAAATAATTATTATTTGCATGCTGTGTATCTATCACTGTACCAGGCAATGGACCAAAAACGTATATCATCTAAAGAACAAATATGATAATCTCTAAATACTACACTATCTTTTTGACCACTAGACTCAAATGGTACAGATAATCAGTTGATGATGAACTTAAGCTAATTAAATGTCTGATATTTCATAGGAAATTACTTCTATAAATTATAAATATTATGCCTTAATTTGTATCATTTACAGCATGCTTAATTATCTCCTATTCCAGTGGTGAATATAAACTCTAAAGTCACCTTTCCTGCCAAAGCTGTAGCATTTCATCAATGTGAAGTGAGAAAACTACTCAACACAGGTAGACATGCAGGAAATGTGTAGGGACACATTATTGACCAATTATATACAAATTGGAGAGCTATTTGTGGCAGTTATTGGCTTATTTTTCAATGAGGCTAATGATGGATACAGCAATATCAGAATATTCTGTAAGGGCAGGTTACTTCAAGTTCATAAAAACTTCAACTGGAAAAGATATATGTATATAAATACTAATGTTTTATATTTCATTATATTTTATAAAGTAAAAATTTTTAGTTCAGCTCAACAGACTAAAGTATGAGACTATTTTGTGAGTGGGCCATCAATAACTGGTTTTTCTCCCACAATGTACTTAAATCTACATATTTATAGAAAAACTTGCAAAATCTATAGCTAAAAAGAGAAAACTTAATTCCATCTTAATGTCTTAAAATAAAGAGCAGCCTGAGACATAGTCTTTTCACATCAGTTTTCTGCAATAATTTCAAAAATGATTAAAACAAAATCAGTTAAAGCAATCTTTCTAGCTATTTTGTGAAGACTTTGTTTTCTGTATTTTATCAGTTATAAAATGTAGATCAATACGAAGTCTTGTGAAGCAAATAACCCTAAAGCAGTTTAAGGCAGTTTGAACATGTGGGGAGATAAATAATCATTTCTGTTATGTCAGTGGAAATTTTTCTGGAGATTATAAAGAAATCAGTTTACCCTGAAGCATGACATTTTAAAAAGATGCATCAGGACAATAAGTAGATTCACTCAATTCTTAATTCTTAGAAATAAAAAAAAGTCACAGGCAGAATAAATCCTTACAAAAAAGGTTGAACTCAATCCTTTTTTCAAAGAAAAGAGCTAGCTACAACAAAAAGGCCACACACACACACACACACAGTTGTGAGATAAATAAAATTGTTATAGGGAAACAAAATTGTAAGAATTCTGTACCTGGATTTCCATATTTTCTACTTCATATTAATAGAAAGCCAGTTAATTAATTGTTAATTTTGATCTCTACACCAAGCAAATAATCTGAAACAGCTTTATCAATAACCTATTACCTTTGCATCCATAGCATTTTGCAAAAAGACAATGTAGTTTGTAGTAGAATATCATTTAATATTTTTTAATGAACTCTTTAGGAAAAGCAGCCATGCTACATATGTAAAGAGACACCCTATATAGTTTAGTTCTTTTTAAAAGAATAACTAATTAATCTCCCATGAATCAGTTTCTTCCTCTATATTTTCTGACCTCCTAAGGCTAGTTAAAACAGTTTTACACTGTACAGCAAACCGCAATTTTGGTATTAACACTGCCATAATTATTTCTTTATGTGTGTCTCGTCTATCTCTCTGTGAACCCCTCAAGGGCAGGAATTATAAAATATGTATCCATAGATTCCCAAAGCCTAGCACAATGTTCAGCACACAGCAGGTTAACCCATGTTTACTGAATGAAAGAACGGAAAAATCTTCATTTATCGCACAGCATTCTGCATCTGACAATACCATCCCACTTACCAAAGGTTAATTCACTGACACCACTTAGTAAATTCTTCATAGTAATCAGATCAATGGGACTGATGTGGCACTTTCTTAGTAGAGGGCAGTGCAACCCTGGCAACATCAGTAAGGAGAGACATTTCAGGAGCTTTCAGTCTTAAAGGATTTCCCCGTTACGCTGCACAGGGAGACAATTGCACAGCCACCTTTATATTAATGCTTTAGATGATTTTTAACATGATTCTAATAGCATCCTTAACATACCAATATGAATAAGTATATGAGTGAGATGAAAAAAACTTTTTATAAGTGTGTAATTGGAATATCTCCTTTGAACATGGGGGAGATAAGGTCTAAGAGAAAGAAAATAACTAGGTTGAGAATTATAAATTATATCAAAACTATCTGTGCAGGATTCTTTTCCAAGGCAAAGAACTAAAGAGTAATAGTTCTCTCCTGCTCTGGATTCTTAAAAAAGACCATTTTTCTTTGAATAAATGACCTATCCAAACTCAAAAAAGAATATTCTAGTTTTAACAATAGTAATTTGAAGCTAGACAGGTTGCTATTTAAATAAGTTCTTCTAATTAACATTTCTACCGGAAAACACAGAAATATCACAGATGCTTTATGTTATGAAAAATAATTTCAATTTATTTCTTGCTAGTTCTAGGGGAATAATCAGGTAGGGCTACATAAAGGAGGTAAAATGTGAGCTGAGACTTGAAGGATGGGTAAATATTTTTATAAATTTTAAAACCATTATTGTATAGTAACTAAAAACTAATTTAAATACAATGGGCTATTACATCTTTTGTTTTCTTTTATTATGAGCATAAATACATACATATATTCACATACCCTACTGTACATTTGTGTTTTCCCATTCATTTTCATGTGTCTGTAAGATAAATTAATTCATTTGAACTATGACAAAACTAAAAGTTAAAGTATTTATAAGGATATATACTATTCTGCTTTTCTCATGTTAAAACTTGAATCTAATAGGAAAAACTGGGTAAAACCATAACTATTTTAGCATTAAGAGTGAGCTCAGAAAAAGTACAGCCAGCCCACCATATCTGCAGATTATGCATCTGTGGATTCAACAAATTGTGTATAGAAAATATTCAGGAAAAAAACAATAAAAAATAATATAACAACAAAATATAATATAAATTTAAAAAATAATACAGTATAACAACTATTTACATAGCATTTATATTAGTTATTAAAAGTAATCTAGAGATGATTTAAATTATTTGAAAGGATGTGCATAATTGACATGCAAATACCATGCCATTTATATAAGGAACTTGAGCACTTTCAGATTTTGGTATGCAAAGGAGCCTTGGAACCAATCCCCCATTGATACTGAGAAGGGACTGTAATAAGAAGCACTACAAAGTACTGGACTCAACACCTGTATGTATATATATTTCAATCTGGAATAATTGATAAATGTAGAAGTGAAATACTGTTTTCTCATAGGACAGAATAATAATGTAAATTTGTACATTTCCTAATAAAAAAATGTGTGGAAAGTTGTTACAAAGAAAAGGATAAAATAGAATATAATTATTGATTCTATCTCTATACTAATGGCTGTAATAAAATAATATTTTATATGGATAGCTGATAGTGCCTTAAATCTTCCTAATTAATTCATACCAAATCATCCCAAAACCTGATTAAGATTTGGAAATGTCAATTTATACTAACCAGGGCATAGGAAATTAGAAAGGGAAAGAAGCAGTTCAAAGATTGCACCTAAATGAAGTGGTTAAGAACAAACAGAATAAAAGTAGACGACAGATTGTAAAGACATACTGTCACAGATGGATACCAGGTGGAATGGATCAGACAATATTTTTAGAATAGACTTTTATTCAACATTTAAGTTGAACTATCCTTTTGGGTAAATGTTCAACAAAAGACTGATAAGAAAACTAGTTGTACATGTGTCTAAATAAACGGGATATCTAAAAGCCAAAGGGTGGCTGACTTAGTATTATCTAATTTAGGGATAAATAAACATTATATAAGAATATGTAAAATATCTGTAAAAAAATGATGTTGAGACACCATATAGCAAAAGCAATTCTAGACAACAAAAACAAAATGGGAGTTATCAATCTGCCAGATTTCAAACTATACTACAAGGCTGTAGTAATTAAATCAGCTTGATATTGGCACAAGAATAGGGACATTGACCAGTGGAATAGCCTTTATATATGTAAACAACAACCACTTAGAAAATATAATAAAAAGATTCCATTTATAATGGCAATTTAAAAAGGTAACAAATAACTAGGAGTAAATTTAAGAAATTTGTAAGATCTATATGAGGAAACACTTCTGAAGTTATCAAAAGAAGAATTAAATGAGTGGAAAGAAATACCATATTCTTAAATAAGAAAACAATAGTAGTCACCCTTATCCATGGGTGATACATCTAAGACCCCCAGTGGATGCCTGAAACCTCAAATAGTACAAAACCTTATATATACTATGTTTTTTCCTATACATACATACCTATGATAAAGTTTAATTTATAAATTAGGTACAGTAAGAGATTAACACCAACTACTAATAGAATAGACCAATTACAACAATATTCCAGCATCACTACACTTGTGCTTTGAGGCTATTATTGAGTAAAATAGGGGTTACTTGAACACAAGCACTGCAACACTGTGACAGTTGATTTGATAACTGAGATGACTCCTAAGTGACTGATGGGCAGGTAGCATATACAGTGTGGATGTGCTGGACAAAGGGATGATTCATGACACAGGCAGAATGGAGCAGGATGGTGTGAGATTTCATCATGCCACTCAGAACAGCATGCGATTTAAAACTTATGTGTTGTTTATTTCTGGAATTTCCATGTAATATTTTCAGACCATGGTAACCATGGGTAACTGAAACTATGGAAAGTGGAATTGTAGAAAAGGGAGACTACTGTATATCATAAAGATGTTGTAGGTGGGGACTGACCCTATAAGATATTAAAAAATAATGCTGTCTTGTTCTTTTTGGACTGTTATAACAAAATACTTTACATTGGGTGGCTTATAAACAGCAGAAATTTATTTCTCACTGTTCTGGAGGCTGGGAAGACTAAGATCAAGGTCCTGGCAGATTCAATGTCTGGTGAGGGTCCACAGATGGTTGTCTTTTCACTGTATCCCCTCATGGAAGAAAAGGTGAGGGTTCTCTTTTGAAAGGGTGCTAATCCCATTGATGAAGACTCCACCCTCATGACCTAATCACCCCCAAAGGCCCTACCTCCTAATACTATCACATTGGGGTTAGGATTTTAACATTTGAATTTTAGGGGGACACAAATATGCAGTCCATAGCAACTACAAAGCTTTATTAATTATCTATATGCCTATCTACCTATCAATCATCCTCATTGGTATGGACTCAATTCTTGTTTTAATGGTTTAAAATTCATTATTGTATTTCATTATTTTGATGCTCAAATTGTCCCACATTTGGCTAGTAGAAACCACTTTAATCTGGTTCCTCTGACCTTGTTACAGGCTCCCATCTTTTTTTTTTTGTGAACAATTCCTTGCTTTCTGACATAAAAATATGTTACAGACTTACCTTGTACTAATCTTGCCCTGGCCCTGGAATCAGCCATTTCTCCAAGGAGTTCTGCTTTCTTATAGAGAGAAATGGTATTAGAAGCTGAAATAGGGTACTAGATGCATTCATTGCTACTGGGTATCTTTGCTTATTGGAACTTTCAGCAGTCAGCACTAGGAAATATATCCATGTATACACACACATGCCCGCACGCACCCACGTAGTTACGTGTTGCTTAGCAATGGAGACACATTCTGAGAAAATGCGTTGTTAGGCAATTTCGTCACTGTGTGAAAATCATAGAGTGTACTTACACAAACCTAGATGGTATAGCCTATTATAAGTGTAGGCTAAATGGTGTAGCATATTGCTCCAAGGCTGTAAACCTGTACAGCATTTTACTGAACCGACTACTGTAGAAAACTGAAACACAATGGTGATTATTTGTGCATCTAAATGTATCTAAACATAGAGAAGTTATGATAAAAATGCAGTCTCTCATTGACTGAAACATCATTATGCAGTGCATGACTGCATACCTATACATACAAAGATATACACACACACATATATATTCATACATACCCCTGTGCACATAAACAGGCATGCAAACATACATACACACTTTTTAGAAATTGTGGAGAGAATGGGCAAGAAGAGAGATCTCTTGCTCATAGTAGGATGCTGAGAGCTTATTGGTAAATGTAGAGGATGGGCTAGCATTAGAGAATCATCATTTTGCAACTATCATAGAATTGATAGAGTCAGACAAGAATTGTTAATGGATGCTCAATCTAGGGGGAAATTTTAATAAGCAGCAGAATACTTGCATGGTCTCAAAGTGTCTCCTCACAAACTATCAGTTGCAAGGGAGAAAAAAACCCCCTAGTAATTGTATAGTAGAGAAACTGGGCAATAGCCTGACTGGGTAATCAAAATTAATTTCACCTTGAGAGACTGATGGGCATCAGGTGCTTCCAGATATGTTAGGCAGAAAAAGTCAGAGCATTACCTATGTAGTATTCTGGGAGAGAATGCAAAACTTCAATGTAATCATGAGGAAATCTCAGACAAATGCAAAATGAGGAATATAAGAAAAAGGGTAGGTGAACCATAGTCTTCAAAAATGTCAGTGTTGTAAAAGACAAAGACAAGTTGTGGAAATGTTCCAGATTAAAGGATGCTAAGAAGATACAACTAAATTCAATATTTGACCTTAGATTAAATCCTGTGCTGGAGAGAAAAAAATGCTACAAAGGACTTCATTAGATCAACTGACAAAATTGGGATATTGATGGTAGATTAAAGCATTATACCAGTGTTAACTTATTAAATTCATAACTGTCCTGTGATTATGTAGGAAATTATCTAAGGAAATACACACTGAAGTATTTAGGACTAAAGGACTTTATCCTTAAATGGCTCAGAAAAAAGTTATGTATGTCCCCAGAGATAAAGAAAAGGAGAAAGAATGAGAGAGTAAATGATAAAGCAAATAGGGTAAAATATTCACAATAAGTGAACTAAAGGACACACAGTGTTCCATGTGCAACTTTTTCTTAGTTTGAAATTCTTTCCAAATAAAAAGTTAAAAAAAAATACTATCTTTAAAAAAAAATCTTTGTTGAAAAGTGTATACTGGCAGCTCTGGAAAGTAGGAAGTAGCTCACGTAATTCTAAAGAATCTGCTTTGATGTTATGCCATTTAGTCTTAGAGTCAGAAAGTCGTCTTCTTTTTTTAAGTCATTTGGAGTGGATTAGAGTCTAGAAGTCTTTGTGTCTTTGCATGATCTGCCATCTAGAGCTGGGGCTCCTTTGACAACACCCCTGATGGGTGATTAGCTTGCTCCTTCTTGAACACATTCAGCAATTCACTGTCTTAACAGTATCTATCCCATTCTAGTTTAGAATGGTGAGATGGCCATCTTACAGATGTTTCGATTCTACTTCTAAATACTACCAAAGCCATGTTGTAGTTATACAACTATAGGTAACAATGGGATTCGAAGACGTGAAGTTAAAGAAATGCACCTGATTTAGATGCCACGTATGTGCCACTCAAAACCCTCCCACTAGGCCTCTGTTGGGGTGATGATGCTGAGCAGTTTTCCCGCTGGCCCCTCTGTGGACCCATTCTTTCCTGCAGGGGCTGTACTGATGTCACAGCATGGGTCACCTTGGGAACTACTGTGCACTCACATCCATGCAACCTTTACTTGTTGCAGAGTTCATGCCTATGAGGCCACCCTTGATCAATGGAAGGTGGGGCTGATGGTTAACTGCTTCTCCAGGATGGTTTGCAGATGCATCTCATAGGACTCCTGGGAAGGCAGTGGGCTGGAGCCCCAGTTGCTCTCTGCGGTGGCTACCTCAGTGACTCATTCTTGTGTTGGCTTTCCCTGCCTCCCTGTTTCACTCTTTTCTGTCACTCCTGCTCCCTGAAGTCATTGCCCAAATAGCCTGTGCATAGGCTTTTGTCTCAGGTTCTGTTTCCAGGGGCATTCAGGCTAAGATAGCATCATTAGAAAAAAATCTAAAATGCATATGGAAGGATGCTAATTGCTAATTTACCCAAATCTCCCAGCTTAGCTGAATAGCAAGATACAGCAAGATTGGTTTTTCTTAAATAAATATCATTTTGGAACTCATGGACTTCTATGTGTCTGCAACCAATCCTCCTCCCACACCTGTCTCTTCCTCTTCTAGTTCTCTCCATTTCTTTGTGCCCATGCATCTCTGTCCTGTTGACCATTCATCTCCCTTCCTTCCTTGCTTTCTCTTTGCTCTGGTCCTTCATCTCTGCCCACTTCATCCTGTTTCTGTCTCCTTCAGGCCTTTCCTCTTTCTTTTCTTGTGATTCCTCTCATGTCCTTCCCTGTCCTGTGGTATGCAAAGTTGGGAGTCGCCCTAGCTTGTGTGACACTTGAGTCCTGTGCCCTTACCCTCCTTGCATTGTCTCTCAAACAGGGGAGGGAAGGGTAGGATTAGATGATGTGCTCCCCCAAACCCAGGATCTCAAGGCTTTGCTGAGTATTGATGGGGTTGGCCCTTCGTAGACATCTCATGAATATGAAAGAATTAGAGAGCGGTGGGCGTGCAGAAGGGATGACGGGACTTCCACTTCCCTTGTAGCCACAAAATCACAGAGTTGGCTCTAGGAACTGGTCCTGGGTGTGCAGATCCTTCAGCTGGCTCATGGAAGTTCATTCGTTCCCAGGAGTGGAAAACCGACAGGTGGGGAGGAGCTGGGAGACTCCTGCGGAAGTCTCGGTCCTTGCTGCCTCCCCTCAGGGTGGTGCAGAGCACGGCTAGCCATCCTTGGAGGTAACTGGTTTTGCCTGTCTGTAAAGCCACCCAAACACATGCATTTGTTCACATTTCAATCCACTTTATTACCAAAATGAACAAAAGGAGAATGGCGTTTAAATTAAATAAGTTACACAAACATCTCAAGAGATAAGGTTCCCGATCCTCCCTGGGAATCATATCATCACAAGTCGGTAGCACTAAGCACATTCAAAGGTATTGAAATTCTGGATTATTTCAATAACTTGCCCCCCTGCCCTGCCTCAGTCCTGTCTAGAAGAGCAGTCTGTGTGAATTTGTGTTCTTTCCAAAATATTCCAACAGGTAAGTTTTCATCCATGTTGTCCCTCTGCCCCACGTGTTTCCAATCATACCCCCACGTGGGCTCTCTGAGTACTTGAACCCTCAGATGCGTGGCGGATCCCTCCTTGAGCCCCAACTCCAGGCCACTGCGAGTCAGCAATCCCCTTCAGTTCCGGGGCTGGCCTGGGCATTAATGGCCACTTTGTCAAGTCCTCAGGGGATCTAAACCTTTGGTTCAAAGGGGTTTCTGACTTAGCATGTCCTGAGGCTCTGTGACCTTCACTGCCTCCTGGGCCTGAGCTGGACTTTGGAGGAGGTGGAGTAGGGGAGTGTGAGTTGTCATTGGCTGAGGCTCTTGTCCTCCTGGAATTTGGCACTTTGGGTGCTGGGCACAGTGAATCCCAGATAACATTGTTTTCTGCCTTCCAAGTTTTGAGTTCCATTGGCAGCCAGATGGCATAATGAATTCACAAAAAAGCAATACTCACAGGCCAAGAATGTGCTGGCACTTCGCCAGCACTCCCTCGTTTAACTCTAAGAAGCCTTGCTAGCTGACCAGCTCACTCAACACGCAGACAGACGACGCAGGTCAGGCTGAAGTTGGACATTGGGACGTTTTCCCAGGCCGGGCCAGCGCAGCCTGGTAGGGGAGGGTCATTATGTTGAAGAAGCTTGGAAGGATCAGTGAGGAGAGGCCAGAAGATTTTCCATGCACTTCCATGGAACTTTTGCAAAACACATACACATGGAACCTATTTATTTTCAAGTCAATGATGGGGTTCCTCTGGATGCCCCCTACATATATGAAGAACTTAACCCCTATTTTCATCTTTCTAAGAAGCTAGCCTCAGGTCCTAAGGTTGTTCAGGGGTCCCTGTGGAAGATCTAGTCTGGACCAACCCTCTGCACATCCGCCCCCGGCTAGGGACTGTGGCCGGCCCCTGGAGGACTTCCTCCCTTGCCTGGCAGGAGGACCCCTTCATGGCTCTAGGTCACAAGCTGATAAGGGAGAGTTAAAATGATTGGCTCTTTTCCAAGTAAAGAAGGACAAAGCAGATGTCCCGAGGGGAGGTATTTCCCTGATGGGGCCCAGGTCCCACCAGTCCACCCTGGGTTGACACTAGCACCTCCTTCCCTCCAAGTCTCTGGTACAGAGAGGGATTCCCAAAAGCGTTTGTGCAGAATAACTGGTATCTATTGCTAGGTTGCCAGAGGATTCTGCCAGCTACCCATTCCCCGCTTTTGGGTTCCTACCCAGCCTCAAGTGAAAGGGAGCCGCCCCTCAGGGCAGGGGGAGTGATGTTTCTGGAGGCAGAGGCAGTCTCTTGGTGGGCTGTCCCCGGGGAGGTAGCTCTGGTGGTCTTGAGGGCCCCGGCCATTGCCAGGCTACAGCGTGAGGGGCCGGACAGTAGGCTGGAGGCCTCAGCAGCCTTGGGATGAGGAGGAAGGGTAGTCAGTCACCAAGACAGAGACTCCTGGGTGTGGAGAGCTGCCAGTGACGGAGTTGGGGCAGCTGGAGGAGGCAAGCCAGAAAGTCCCAACCAAGTTCGTCCCTGTGTCCTGTGACAGCCTGACACCATCTGACACCAAGCCATGCAGGCCCTAGGATGCTTTTTGAAGCTTGCACGCCAGGTCGGTGCAGTTGTATTTGTCCTTCTGTTCTTGACTCACTCTGTAAGTCAGGAAGCCAAGGTGTCCATCAGCTGCCACGGGCAGAGCATGGGTGGGGAGGGTGGAGGCTGGCTCATTGCTGGCCAGGGCCTGAGGGTCAGGGGAAGGGTGAAGGGCAGGTTCTCCAGACTCTCACTCCTGTAAGAAGAGTAGGCTCTCCCTGCTGCTGAGAAGCTCTTTCTAGAGATGCAGGGAGGGAGGGAGGGGAAGAAGAGAGGATGGAGAGTGGAGAGAGGGGCTGGAGTCCTGGTGGATGCACTCTTCTCTACCCAGCACTCCCTGCGATCCCAGGCTCATCCTTCACGGAAGTCCCAAGGACCAGGCACTCTGGAGGCAGCACGAGGACCCCCTGGGCCCTCACAGGGCAGTCAGCGTCTCTGCGTGAAACATGCTCCCAAACATCTCCTGCAGGGGTCATAGAAAGGAAGGGAGAAGGAAAGGGAGAGCATTAGACCTATTGGGGTCAGAGTGGCTGCAACCAAGAGGTTACCCTACGGACCCCTGGACAGAAAGAAGTATCATGAGGGCATGAGTGTGTGTGTGTGAGCGAGTGTGTGTGTGAGTGTGAGCGACTGTGTGTGAACAGGGAAAGGCAGGGTCAGCCTAAGAAGTGAGCTGGTCCTGCAGCTTCAGGAGCAGGTGCTGGATCTAATTGTAAGTTGCCCCTGGTGTGCTCTGTGACCGTCCACATGTCCCTCCCTGCCTTTTTTTTCAGTTTCTTCATTAGGTTATATGAGGGTTGAGACTAGACAAGCCCTAAAATTCATTTTCACTTTGATGAGCTATTTTGGTCCTATCCCAGTTTTCTGGAATGTGGTGGAGATTCCAATAGGGCACAGAAGTCAGCCTGCCCAATCTCTGTGGCTCCAGTTCTATTTTCTAATGTCTTCCACCTGCCACTGGTGCTCTGAGAGATACGTTCAGAGGACCTTGGAACTCAAACCCAAAAAGAGTGGAAAGAGACACAAAGAGAGATGTTATTTCTAATAGACCCAAAACCAGATTTCTCTAAAACTAGTCATCTAGTTTCTCTTCATCCAAGGCATCGCAGTGGTGCTAATTTTCACAGGCCCTGTGGGGATAGTAACCCTCTCGGATCTGCATAGCTTTTAGTTTGTAAGGCCTATCTGCATGCAGTAATAATTCACCTGTCCCCTATAACTCATCAGATTCTATCCGAATATGTTTCCTAAGGGCAGGGGTCTTTGCTTGTTCACCGCTGTGTGCCCCTCCTGGACCTGTGTCAGGCAAGTAGCAGGCATGCCATAAATACCTGTTGAATTAATGAAAGAACAAATGACTCCCCTACTGATCTTGTGTGGTGGATGAGACAGGGGTTACCCATATTTCCCTTATTTTATAGATGATAAAAGGTGGGGCCCAGGGGCATTGTGTGGCTTGTCCAAGATCACACGGCTGATGCACTGGAGAGTTAAGAATAGACATTCGTTACTCTGGGACTGGGTCCAGTGACGTTCCCTTCCCCCATGATGCCTCTTGGGGAATGAGAAGAATTAAGATCTGCTATTAACGGAAAGATGAGGATGGAACTTTGTTGCCTTCAAGGTGACTGCTCTGGCCAGGTGACGAGAGAGCCCAGTGCACACCTTGCATTTGAGATGACCTCTTTCCCTCCCCTCCCCCTCGCAGCCCCGTCCCTCTGCTCACCTGCTCCAAGTCCCAGTAGCTGGGGCTGTCCTCCTCTGAATCATACAGGGAGAGCTCAGTATCCCCGGGAGCCTGGAGGGGGGAAGCCAGTAGAGAATGAGCTCCAGGGACAGAACAGCAAAGTCAGCACATGGTGGCAGGAAGGACACGGGGCTGGCTCTGGGTCAGCACCATGTTTTTTTTTTAACACATGACTCATTCTCTCGCCTCTCCTCTCACCTGCCTCACAAAATATGGCCCAGTGTGGTCTCTTCCTTGTGCCAGACAGGTGTGTATCAGAGTCTGCCTTCCTTGGAGGTGCTTTAGAGGCAGGGAAGGTCTACCTAGCCTGCAAAGACGAGGCTAGCCGCCTGACCCGGGAAGTGCCTTTACCCTCTCTGGAGTCTGTTTCCTCATCTGTAAACGTAGGACAATCAAATTCACTCTGCTAGCTTTGTCCCTCACCCTGCTGTTGATAAGGGGTGTGTGTGTGTGTGTGTGTGTGTGTGTGTGTAATTTTTCTATGTATGAATATATTCTGTGATATGTAATTATATAAAATTTTTCTATAATATAAATTATTCACAAACATATAAATAACTTGTGTAAGTAAACTGTAATAACTGGACATTATTAGTGCAACAACATGGAGCGCGCATCCAGAATCTTCTCTGTCTGCCCTGTGGACAAGATTCGGGAAGCAGGAAGCCTGTCGTTCCCCAGAGTTTCCTTAGGTCTCAGCGGGGAAGGCAGGAGCCAAGGCCCCGTGTTTTCCTGGGCAGTCTTTCAGCACTTTGGACAGATGGCTTCACCTTCATCCGTCCCTTAAAGCAAAAAACAAATCGTTGCTCTGGAGCCAGAAAAGCCTTTCTTACGACTCATAGTGAAGGAGAGGTTTGTGTGTGTGTGTGTGTGTGTGTGTGTGTGTGTGTGTGTGTTTTCACCAAGGGCTGGGGTACAAATAGAGTCTTGGGACGTCAAGGGCAGGGGCTGAGCTGGGAGGGGACTCTGGGACCCTGGTGGGTGAGGGGTGGCTGGAGAGACCTGGGCAGGGACCCCAATGGGGTGGGCTTTTTCTGGCTCCTCAGCTTTCTGGAGTCCTAGACAGTGTTCTTTGTATCTCATTTGCATACCATTTACAGGGCTAGTAAATTAAATGTCAAGAAGCTGAAACAAAACTCTACCCCAGCCTCTTCATCCATCACCAGCCTGAAATCTCCAGGCTCTGCTAAATTAAAACGGGCAAGTTTACTCCCCTCCCCAAAGCCCTTTTTAGGAAGAGAGGAGGAGGAGGCTGGGGAGCAATGCCAGAATAGTGGGCATACTGTACTATGCTTTGGTTGGTGTAATCGGGAAATTAAAGTTAAGAAAGGAGTTTTATAATACACAAAGTACTTTCAAGTGACATAAAAGAGATAATTATCATTTAATCCTAAAACAAACAAAAATGCTGCAAGGTAGGTCATGTTAATTGGCAGTGCCCATTTTACAGATAAGGAAACTGAGATTCAGAAAAGTTAAATGGCAGAATCAGTGTTGGAACTCAAAGCTTCTCCTATGTTCTTTCTAATGCCCTTTGGTCCTGCTATTTCAGTGCCCCGGGCCTAGGATTCCCCAGGTGCAGGGACCTTACCCTTGGGAGGGTGCATCCTGGGACCACTTCTCTGGCATTTGCCTGGGCAAAGAGGACAGCGTCGTGGATGCTGGGAAAGACGTGGCTGCACTCTAGACTCCCATCCTCAAAGACACCTCCATGGCTGATGTCATTGTACACTTGGGCTGCAAGGAGGAAAGATCAACCTTCAGAGAGATCGCAATTGGAGCTGGGGGTGGGAGAGAAGGGTGAGAGCAGGGCAGTGGGGGAAGAAGAGAGAAGCCTGAGCTGCCTCGGGGCCCTGGCACTGGCATTGCAGTATCAGTTCAGGACGGCAGAGGGCAACTCGAGCTCGAGGATGCTGAACTTCAACCCAGGGCAGAAGGAAGCAGTTTGATAGGGAGTCAGGATTTTGTGGCGATCTGAGAGGGAAAGGCTAAACCATCTGTGAGGAGGCTGCCGCCAGGTCTGTCCCCTGAGGGCCCATCCTCCCTCTTGTTTACCCAGATCTTTCCTGCAATTTCCAATGTGTGGCAGAGCCTTTACTCTTACCGTATCCTAGAGATGGCTTCCTGAGGGGGTGTCGCGTGAGGGTGGGAGGAATCCACTCATTCTAACCTGGGAGCACATCATAGCAGCCCATTGCCAGGGCAGACTCTCTCCCTAAGCAGGGTCTCTGCAGAGCTTGGGACGTGCAGCCTTGCTGGAAGGGATCTGACCCTCCGCCGGAAGCTGTGTCCCATCGCATTCTCTTGTGTGTCTGTGTGCACTTGCTGCCTTTCCACATCCTAACACTTTGCTTACATGCTGATGATGGGACTGTCTATTGCTCTGTGGTCATGACCTTGAGGCTGCATACATGCACCCTTTGGAGATTACATGCTTATAAAACTGCGTATCTGTGTGTTCCCTGGGCAGTTAGGATATGTGTGTGTTCTATGCCTCCTATAGAAGATTCATGTACCATCTGAGTTGGAGAGGATCCCCAAATTCATCTAGTCACCCCCCTCATTTTACATAGGTAGAAATGGGTCCCTAGACAAATAAAGTGACTTGCCAAGGATACACGGCAAGTTAGTTATGGGGCAGATGAGAATCCTAGCTGTCCTTTCCCAACTCCATGCTCCCCCCCCACTGTTATCAAGACCCTTCAGATGTTTATATGATCCGGCCAGACTCTCTGGACTTGTGTCTGAAGCTCTGTAAGCAGGCAGTAGTTTGGGAGGGCATTTGGGTCCTCTCACTTCCACCCCTTCACAATTCAGACCCAGCAGCCTGTTCCCACCCCCCTTGCCAGGCTTTCAGTCCCTAAATGTCCTCCTCTCTTACCGTGGATGTTCACCAAGAAGACCTTCACACCGATCTTCCCATAGGTGGAGCTCAGCTGGAAGTGTTGGGGTGGAGAGACAAAAGGGAAGGAATGTTCTGAGTGGGTCTTAAAAGTGATTCACAAAACGTACTTGAGAGGGGAAGCCAAACAAGTAAGCAACCCTGAGAGCCCTGTGGCCGAAGATAAAAATAGCAGCAAAGCACACCACTTCTCTCTGGAGTGCTGGCTGAGGGCTTCTCTAAAAAGCAGGGCGGAAATGGGGCTTTGCCAACATGGTGGGCACTTAAAGTCACCATGGCCCCTTCTTATGAGGCCAGATCTTTTCTTTCAGGAGCTTATATTCCTAGTCTCCACCTCTTTCCCGACTTTGTGGCTTCAGACAGAAGCTGCAGGGGAGGACCGAGCCTCAGAGAGTCTAGAGCTTCAGCCAAGGCTGGTCTGGACTCCAGATCCAGGCTAGGGAAGCAGGCTGAGGTTCTAAGTGGGGAACGGGGCCCTTTCTGCACCCAGCTGATGGTGATGTCAGCCCCTATGCTCTCTGTGACCTTCTGTTTCCCTGGTTTGCCTCCATCTGAGCCAGTTCTGAGGTTTGCTGACTCCCTGCCATCAGAGATGGCCGCTGAAAAGTTATCAGATGGATACATTCATTCGGAGTGTCTTGTGGGCTGCCTGTTAGGCCTGGGGGTGTGGGGCACTGAGGTTATTTCTTCTCTCCTAGGTTGGCCAGTAAGTGAAGTAAGGGGTAGCAGGCCAGGAACCAGGAGCCAAGCTGGACTCTGGTCAGAGGACCCCGGGTGGGTTCCTGGTGGCCTGAGAGGGAACTTGGGATGGCCTCTGCTGGAGGGGCATGGATCACAGGGCCTAAAGCTCTGGTAGCCTCTCCAGCAACTCACTGTCCTGGGCTGCCTGGGTCTGCTCTCCAGAGAGCACCCTGTCCTGGTCAGGTCTGGGGAAAGGCGGGTCCTTCGGAGCCTTTAGCCTGCACGACGGGCTTCTTCCCTCAGCTTGCTGAAACGAGGGCAAAGGATTGTAAGAGAGCAGGGAGCGGAGATGCTGGCGCAGAGAGCCTCACCTTGGCCAGGGCTTTGATGCCCATTAAGTCCACAAAGCTGACTCCACTCATGTCAAGAATGAGGGTGTGGAAGGTGACGAAGGGTGGGACACTGGCCAGCATGTCACTGGGTTCACCAGGGGTCTCAGCAGAGGCTGGTGGCTCGCACTGGGCAGCTGAGGAGGTGTCGGGGCTTAAGGAGATGTAGGACACGCTGGCACCGTTAGCGGGCGTCTGGTTGTTGTTGGGGTCGGTTGGGGAGGTGTTCTCAAAGTCCTGCTGGAGCTCCTGCAGGGAGACAGTCTGGAGGGGTGGGGTGGGTGGGGCAGAGTCAAGGACCCCCGAACTGCACCAGACTGCTAGGCTGATGCAGGGGCAAGGGGGGTGCAGGTGGAGGTAAGGAACTCAGCGCGGTGGTGGTGAATACAGGCTCTGAACCACCCCCACTCCCGCCCCCCGAGAAACCTCTCCCAAAGCTCCTTCTTTGGCAGGGCCTGCAAGCTTAGTCTCCTACGACCCAAAATCAGAGGACCCTTCTGAGAGGAGGCACTGAAGCTTCAGCCACTCTGGTCTGGGAGGAAGCCCCTTTGGGGACAACTGAGCTCCTATTTGCATTTTTCTATGCCTGCCTGATTCCCACCGAACTCCCACACCCACCCCAGCCTTGCCAGCTCTAGATTGGCTGGGCACCCCAGAAAATCTTCTGCTGCTCCCCCTGTGGGGTTGTTCATAAGTCCATGGGCCATGTTCTATCTTAGCCAGAAAATGGGAGGGGCCATGTGAGTTCAACGGTTACCCTGGGAGCCAGTAGCCCCTCACCCAAGAAGGAGAATGCCCAGTGGCCACCAGACAGTGTTCGCAGAGACTCTCTGTCTTTGCCTCTCAGGGTGGGAGGTGGGGTCCCAGGAGTACCACAGGGGAACGGGGCATGAGGGCCATTCCTAGCCTCAGTTCACCTTGGTTTTCATAAATAGAGACTTCCTCTGCTGGGTGGGCATCGCTCTTCTCTTCTGCTTCTTGAGGTATTTTTGCTTGGCTAGTAATATTTTCTGGGGGTCCATGCCTGTCTGTAGGGAGAGAGCCAACAGCAGCCTCTGTGGGGGGCCCACTCTTGGCCACTCTCTGTCCATCCCCTCTGGTCACCAAGGACTGAGCCTTACCTTGGCAATGACCTTTTGTCTGAAGATCTCTGAGTTGGCAAAGTAGAGAGGGGAGCAGTAAGTGACAATCTTTATCCCTTGAATTTCCTGGACCTGTGACAGGGAGACTGAGCTCAGGTTGCAGAAATGTTTTTATTGGCTTGTTAAGGAAACCGCTTCTCTTTGAGACGGGGCAGGGCAAGAGAGGGATGTCATAAGCTTGGGTTACCCACCCTGTTGTAGGTCTTGGGATTCACATAAATGTCAGTGTCTGTGACCTGGGCCAGAGCGTAGCCGTTTCGACTGGATGGAGGAGGAAAAGGAAAACATAAGAGAATGCTAATAGCACGTGGGCCTGCAAGGACACTGGGGCTGGGGCTGGGGCTGGGGACTGGGGCAAAGCCAGGGTAGGATGGGGTTCTGTTCTCATCCCAGGTTCGCTGTGTCTGCCTTTTTGCCCTGGTGGCTGGTGGCAAGTCCTTGGCATAGCTCCCAGACTGGGGCTCAGGGGATAGAAGCAGTGGGGACACACAGGTTGATAAGTCTAAGTGGTCCCAGAGTCACTACTTCCTTGTTCTGAGTTCTCAAAAAGAGAAGACAAGGTTCTCCCAACATTCAGCATCCTGCCTGCCCTGACCAGGACCCCTTCCCTCTGGAACCCCGGCCTGAACTACTTAATATTTTTATAGGAAGAATACAGCATCTGTCCTCCGACCTGGTATTCTCCTGGGGCGGGGTCCCATGTGGTTTGTGGTTCTGGCAGTGCCTTTAGAAGGACACTGAGTCTCACCCTCATGCTCTTCCCCTACTTTTTCTTCCCATCCCTACAAGATCATGCTCCTCTGGGGTTTTGAGGTTATGGAAGTGAAGCAGCCCAGCCTACAGTCCTGGCTAGGTCGGGCTCTCTTTGGGCCTGGCAACACCTCCAGTGCCTGGGAGGGAGGAGGCTGTTACTCACAACTGGGTCTGGAAGACCACAACCAGGACGGAGAAGGCGACACCCACTGCCACACCATACGGCAGGCTCAAGAAGAAGGAGGAGAGGAAGCTCACCACCCACACACACTGTGAAAAGAGACATGTCAAAAGCTGGTCGGGGAGAAAACTGCCTCTTTCAGGAAGTCTTCCTGGATTAGCTAAGGCCATTCTCTGCTAGTACAACCTTAGATCCACCCTTCCCTTTTTATTGCATTTTGGTTCAAAGTTTGGTTCTTTAATAGCAGTGTGAACCTTAGTTTCCTAATCCAAAAAGGGAGAATAATAACACGTACTTTAATAAAGGATTAAAGAGTTAAGGAATGCAAAGTTCCTAGCCTCATGATGCACACCCAGTGGGTGATCACTAACTGTGAGTTCCCTTTCTCTGTCTAACGCAAGCTCCACGTTCCTGTCCAGAGCCTGCAGCCTGGGGCTGAGGCCTGGCTGTGTGGGTGGGGGCAGGATTGGGTGAAGTCTTGATAGTTGCCTCCTACGGAGACTTAGGACCCCCACATTCTTCTAAACGAAAGAAATCTGCCTGGATTCCTGCAGAGAATCGTCGCAAAACCCAAATGGAAACACAAAGCACTACATGAACATCAGGGACTATTGCCAGAGCAGAGAGTTATTGGGGTGTGATGGAAGAACCCCAACTTGGGGTGGGGGTGTGACATAATTTTTCTCCCTATCCTCATCACTCCCTCACTAGGGGACCCCAGGTGGACCCTTCGCTTTTCTGCTTTCAGGATTTCCTTCCCTGCACTGTGTGGGTGAGCCGCCCTCGCCTGGCAGACAGTTCAGCCCGGAGGTTTGGAGCCCAAGACTTGGAGTTCCAATCCAGACGCTGCCACTTCCTACCTCTGTGGCCTTTGGCGATTTGCCTAACCATTCTGAGCCTGGATTTCATCATCTTTGAGGGAGGTTAGCAAATCCTCTCTCAGAGGTCATGGTGGGGCTTAAACGAAGACACTGCAGTGTCGTCAGTCCACGGTTGCCTGTATTGCTATTGTGCAGTGGAAGACGCGGTGGAGTGTGTGACTTACCACAGCAGTCATGTTTGCAGAATGTTTATGGCTACACGGTGCTTTCCCATTATGATTTCATTTAATCCTCAGAGCCCGTGCGTGACGCAGCGGTGACTACCACGCCCGTTCACAGATGAGGAAATAGGATCCCACAAAAGTCTAGTAACACGATCAAGACCCTGGTCCTCTGGCTTTAGTACGATTCAGACAACATGAAGCTTACTTGTGTTATCTTATTTCTTCATAAAAAGCACTAGGGGATAGCAAGTATACATGCCCATTTCACAGATGAGGAAGCTGAGAATTGGAGCAGTTAAGGGACTGGCTATTGGCCACAGCGCCAGTGAGTGGCTGAGTTAGAATTTGAACAGAGGATATCTCACCCCAAAGTCTGGACTCTTAACCATTCAGGCCATTTAGGGAGCAACAGATAGACGGTTCACCGTTAGGACAGGGCTAGCTGACAGGGGGACCCAGAGGCTGCTCGATACTTACACAATCCAGCTTGCTCTTCCTCCACAGATAGTAGGGGTCGGTGAGTTGCTTGAGGGAATTCTTGAGGTTGACAGCTATCAGGGCTCCCAGCACAGACTGGAGAAGCAGAATATTGCTCCGTGTCACCCAGGGTATCCCCTTCTTTTTGCCCTCCTACACATTCCTGACCCTGGAGCTTGGCAGGACAGAGCTGGAGTTCCAGAACGCTTCCCCTGGCAGAGTCCCCAATCTCTGCACTCTATCTTAGGTTTAGAAAGTGCTGGCGTTAGAGTCATGGGGTCCATCCTGGCCCCATCTTTGCCCTTCCTCTCTTCCCTCACCCCTAAGTGGCTCATGCCCAGAGCTCTCTTAGTTGGGCTATAGGAGTGTCTTGCACTCGCAGGCGCTTGGAAACACTGCCTGGGGATCAGACTCTGAGGCCAGACGGCCGGAGTTTGAGACCAGCCCTGCACAGTGAGCTGTCTCACCATGGACAAATCACTTAGACTCTCAGCCTCAGTTTTCCTCACCTGTAAAATAGGGAGAATAAAACCTGCATTGTCTACCTCACAGGTTGTAATTGAGACTAAGTATGACAATGACGGCTCATTACAATCTGCAAAGTGCTACACAACTCTAGGGATTGTTCTCACTGGAGTCTCTCGCTGTCCTCTGCTCTCTGGCTGGGCTCTTACCTTGGGCAGGGGGTACAGGTAGCTTCCCAGGACCAGCATGGTGATCATCACCACCAGAGACACGCACAGGCTTGCCACCTGTCCAAGAAAGAGTTGGCATTGGGGGGTAGGTATGACAGATTTGCTCCTGATTTATGTCCAGTAGATGCTTATGGGGAATGGAGACTCAGGAGGAAAGAGGAAGGCTAGATAGAGCCGGCCGGGCTCGGGCTGCCTGGGCTTCCCTGGGGCAATTGTCCTGCGACCACCTCTACCTTATTCCCCTAGTGCAGGGCTCACCTGGGATTTCCCTCCAGCTCCATCCACAGCCAGAGTGACAGAGAGAGCACAGCAAATGACATGAATTTTAAAGAAGGAGCCAAAGAAGTTGCTGCAGCCCAGGGCGATCATCTCCTGTGGGGAGAGGGGCAGGATTAGAAGCCAGTGGTGGCAGAGCAGGGACTGAGCACAGTCAGCCGTGCAAGCCGGATCTTGGGCCTAGGACTTGAGAGTGACCCTGTCGCTATAAGGTCATACACTCCCAATCAAGAGGAGGTCAACCTCTTGGGGTTGGAGACTCCCCCACCCTCTGCTGGCAGGCAGCCTGCCTCACTGCAGCCCAAAGAGCCCTGAGACATCTTGTAGCCGGCCTCTGATGGCCCATCCTACCCAGCCCTGCCGGCCATGGCCGGAGCTACCTGGTTTGAATCCACATCATAGCCGTGCTTGTTGGCCAGGGTCCGGCCCATAGCCAGGTTGATGACATAGCCCACGATGGCCAGAGAGAAGGCTGTGCCAACCATGTCCTTCCACTGAGAAACCACAGGCGACACCGGAGTGGGGAACCTGCCGAGGAGCCAGAAAGGAGGCAGGGCCCAAGGGTGTGAGCGGGGGCGGGGGGGGTCGCTGCATCCTTCACCAGCCTGCAGGGACCAGCCAGGCCCCCACGCTGTGCCAGGGTCTTTGTATAAGTTATCTCATCCAATCTGGATCCTCAGTATAACCCTGTAGGGTAGGTACCATCACTCCAACTTTACGAAAGAGGAAACCGAGGCTTAGAGAACTCAGCCTGTCCAAGGTCGCAGAGCCAGTAAGTTGTAGGGCCTGGTTTATTTACTTCCGGATTCTGGACTTTGTGCTCACAAGCCCCCAGATCCCCAGGCCCCAAGTGCGACGAGCCCTTCCCGCCCTCGCCTGCCCCTACTCTGCAGGACAAGCTCTGCCCCTCTCCTCCCAGGGCCTGGCATGGTGCCTAGCACACAGGGGCTGCTTAATGAATTTTGCTGATCCGAATAGCTCCCTTTCTGCATGGACAAAGAGCCAGTGCATTAGAGTAGGGCAGAGAGCCGGCAAGAGGCTGATCAGAGAGGCTTTGTTTAACGGCATTGATTGAATGAGACTTAGAAAGGGAGCGTGGCAGTTAAGACTCACTTTTCATAAGGCAGCCAGCATTAGCTGGCCGTGTGGCTCTACTCAGTGATAAGTAATACTAGTAATTCCCATATGGTCAGCACCATAATGTGTGTAATGCACTTTCCTAGCGTTTGTCTCTTCTGTCTCTGAGCCCAGGCCTTATTGGAAGGGGTCTGGGGTTGGGGGGAGGCTGGGCTGCATGGACTCACCCTTGTTGGATCTCTCCCACGATGTGCATGTGATACTTTTTGGGCATCTTGTAGCTCCCAGAAATAGCTGTTGCCACCACCACCTGCAAACCCCAAAGTGGAGAATGGGGATTAAGTTGGGGCCAGGGCAGGAATCTCTCCCAAGTCTGCCTTTTCTCTGGAGGCCCCAAATCCCACTCGCCTGCCTCCTTGAGGGGAAGAATCTGAGGAGCAGGAAGAGAGGGAGAGCCATGCACAGGGAGTTGGGATGGGTTCACGTCTGACTTCCAGTCCCACTGGCTGCCAGTGGAGGGGGTGGGCTGGGGCTCCCCTGGCTCTGGCTGGAGCTGGATTCCTCTTCTCATAGGCTCTCCAGCCTAGCCCCCCAACACCCAGCTCCGGACAAGGTCCTCACCACGATCATCTCCGTCGGGATGGGGAAGTGGATCTTGTGCATGTAGCGAGCGTTGAGCTCCTTCACCACCACCAGGATGACACCGCTGATGAGGGCGAAGATGAGTGAGGCGATGTTGGTGTGGGGGAGGTTTTTGCAAATGTCAATGAAGGTCTGGGGGAGAGAGCATCACGCTCACAGGCTCCCACCCCTTCTTCCCATGTTACCCACCCTTGGGTGCCCGGCCCAGGGAAGAGTTGCCGTCAATGCTAATAGAGGCACACTAAAGCAGAATCCAGACCCTGGATTCTGACCCCTGACTGGGGTCATGAACACTGTCTCATCTTCCACCACCCTCTCCCAAAGGGCACACTGAGAGCTCGTGCTCTGATGGGAATGCTTTTTTTATTCTCTAGAAGAGTTCAAGCTAAAGGAGGAGGGATAGAGGTTAGACATAAGAAAGGACTTTCTAGACAAGGAGGGTTTGAGACAATGGAATGGGGAACTGATGGAGACGTGCACATTTCCTTTCCTGCAGGCATTAATTACAGAGAACCTCAGCAAACCCTCAAGGTCATGTATTTGACCTTCCCTCTCAAGGTGGGAACCCCCTTGGAACCCTCCCTAAACAGTGGGTCAGCCAGCCCCTGCTTGAGAATATCTCATAATGAGAAACTCAAAGCTCCTTGAAACAGTGAGTCCTGTTGAGTGTCTGCCCGAGCCTGCCCCAGTTGCAGGAGTGCATCCCCAGACTCACGAAGACAATGGACCCTGGGCCTGCGTAGGAGGGGATGGTCAGTCCGAAGATGTACTTGAGCACTGAGATCAGGATCTGTAGGCCGGCAGCCGTCATGAAGCCCCGGATGAAGGACTCGGAGAGGTAGATGGCCACAAAGCCAAATTGCATGAAGCCCAGGCCCATCTGCGAGGAGAAAACGGGTGTTGGGGAAAGGCCAAGATGGGTCAGCCATTCCCACAACCTGCCTGACACAAACCCAGGCCTGGAGTCCTGTGCAGCCCTGGGATAGCAGTAGCTCTAGGGAAATGAGCCTGTGACCTTGTCCTGTCCTTCACTGTGCCCTGTGTGCCTGCCATCAGACCTTTAGTTCCTTTAGGGCACAGGCCTCCTTGTCTCTTCACCTCTCTGGCTTTGTTTCCTTATCTGTAAAATAAACCTGGTCTTCTCCCAGTGTTTCCTCTCTCAATAAATGACAGCATCATAAATCTGGTTGCCCAACTGAAAACTTGACAGTCATCCTCCCTTGCCTCCCACACCCAATGTGTCACCAAGCTCTGTTAATGCTCCTGGTAAAATGTTCCTAAGTCCACTCCAACCTCCTTCTCCAGGGCCACCTAGTCTAATCCCCTATTGCTCCTGCCTGGGCCTCTGCAGGGTCTCTCAACAGGTCCCCTGCCTCACTTCTAATCTGCCTCCTACCCATCATCTCTGCAGCCCAAATGATCCTTATAAACTGCAAATCAGACCCAGAGTTGCTGCTTAGGGGACAGACCTCAGACTTCATTGTCTGGCCTCTGCCTACCTTTCCAGCCTCTTCTCTGGCCCTCTACCCTCCAGCCACACCACACTCCTTGCTGTTCCCGGTCAGATCACACTCTCTTAGGCCTTGATGCTTTGGGGCACTATTCCCTCTGCCTGGACCATCCTTCTGTACCTTGTTCATTTGGTTACCAGTTAACTCCTACTCATCCTTTAAGACAGGTCAGATGTCACCTCCCCTTTGAGGTCTTCCCTGACTCTCTGTTCTGTGTTCCTACAGCTCTTTGTACATAATTCTACTCTGCTGCTTATCTTACAACGTACAAATTTGTCTGTTGACATGCTGCTTCCTCTGCTGTGCTGTGAGCAACTTAGGAACTGGGCCTCTTTCTTACTTATCTTTGTATCCCAGTTCCTGGAGAAAAACATTAACTGAATGAATGAATGAAAGGTGCTCTCTGGGACTGCTTCTTGCTCTTGCATTCTGTCATGCTGTGCTTCCTTTCATAAAACTTAGCAGACTCCTTTGCAATCCTCTGTAGAAGCTGAATTTACGTTGGATAACTGCTGCTGTGGCTTGGAGCAGAGGAGGCTGGAGGGGGATGAGGGACATTAGAGAAACTTAGCAGTCTGGAAGACTGTGCTGCCAGAGAGTGGTGTTTCTCCCAGGGTAGTGGAGGCAGGCTGTGAGCCTTTTAGACAGTCTTTAGGCTCAGGACGGTTTTATCAGGTGCAGCTGTTGTTCTTATGGATGGCCCTGCCAGCTACAGATGCGAGACACTCTGAATTTTCCAGGTCCTCTTTAGCCCTGAGATGGGGAAGAGGGAGGAGGTAGAGCCCTAAACTAGATTAACATCAAAACGGGGGCTTCGGGGCAGGGGCAGGTGTTCTGATGCCCTCCTGGCAGGGTTGGGGGCCATTCCCCTCACCTGGATGATGGCAGTCAGGCAGGCTAGCGTTGCTGACACGTGCAGCCTCTCCGCCTCCATGGCTGCCGTGTCCACATGGCTCTCATTGGTGACATTGTTGAAGACCTGGAATTTCGACTCTGGGGCCAGCTGCAGACAGATGTTACCCACCAGGATGCTGATAACGGCAAAGGTACCTGTGGTGTCCCATCCGGCCAGCAAAAATCAGAGGTTTGGACCACACCCATGGAAACCAGAAAGGGGCCCAGAAATGCTCCCCGACTCCCCAGGGTGATGGATCCTCACACCTCCAAGGTCGTCTCCAGCACAGTAACGACCAATCATATCTAACCATAATCTACGCTTTTCAAGGTGTTTCACCTCAGCTGTCGATATTATCTCATTGGACACGTGAGGAAATGAACTTAGAAATACAAGCAAAGTCTGAACCAGAAACCAGCCCTGCGACCAGCTCCTTTTTCTCCATGTCACTTAGCACCAGACAAGTCCAAATGTCCCTGCAGTGGCCTGTTGGGACCAGCCTAGGAGTTAGACAGTGATTTCTCACATCCATTTAGCCCTTTATAGCATACGGTGTATCTTGTTCTGCCAAATCTTCCTCTCATTCCAGGGGGGAGGATGGAACAGGTAATTCTAACTGAGCTCACAGAGGCTCAGTGGTTTCTCCAAGGTCACCGAGGATGTGGGACTGACAATCACAGGGACCGTCCTTCCAGGACCGGCCAGCACCAACTCTAGGAGAATGCAGATGGAAAAGCACCCAACCCTCTTTGCCATACCCCCTATCCTCCTGGTCCAGGTCATCCTGCCTGCCGAGAGGGGAGAGGCCTTACCTGGCACCATCTGGTGCACCCCCCCCAGGAAGAAGTAGGTCAGGAGGGGGAAGAAGGAGGAGTAGAGGCCATTGACTGCGGGAAGGTTGGCCAGCAGAGCAAATGCCATGCCTGCAGACGACAAAGACATGGAAGGCTCAGGAGCACAGTCAGCTTATAGGGGTCACAGAGGGATGGGGTGGGGATGGGGAGAGGAATGGGGGAGCAGCAGGCCTAGCTGAGGGGACCCCCTCACCTTGTGGGACCTGGATGCATCCCCCGCTGAGTCCACCAAGCAGGTCAGGGACGATGTAGTCTTTGATCTTGTACTTGGGGAGCCAGGAGAGCACAGGCAGCAGCCCAAACACCACGGTTTTGATCTTGGCTGAGGAACACCTGGAGGGAAAGAGGACAGGTTTCCAGTCCACCTTGCATGGCTTGGACACTCCGAGTTGGAGAGGGACTGTAATATCCTGTTCATCTCATTCATTCATTCATTCATTCACTCCAAATTCACTCAGATTTCCGATATGACACTCAGTACCCACACTGTCCTGTGTGCCAGGGGTACCAAGAAGAAAAGGCAGGAACTTTCTCTTGAGAGCTCGTCCACACACCCTGGGCATTAGCTGGAGGACTTCTGACTGCTGGCTGCTCACCTGGGAAGTCCACAAGACTTGGCTTACAGGTGTGCATTTTATGGTGGCTCAGTCTCCTAAGGTATCGGATCCATGCCCAAGTTCAGATGGCCTTTCTCCAGGAAAGGCTCCTCTGAGTTCCTGTCTGACCGAAGCAGGCCTGGCTACACTCGCCTGGGCCCCTGCAGCTCCGTGTGCATCCTGTGTTGTAATTACTTGCTTTTTGTCTGTCTCTCCCACTAGACAGCACACCCCACCATGGCAAGAAGTCTGTCTCTCTTGTTCATCTTTGTACACCTTGAGCATTACACAGTGGTGCTTAGTAAATATTATTTGAATAAATGAATAAGTGAAAGGATGGGCTGGTGTTGAGACTCAGTCTGAGTGGGGGCTTCCTGCTGCCATTTTTCTTAGAACTCCCCCACCACGAAAGGCTCTATTGTTCCTGCAGGGTACACCTCTGCTGACTCACCGTCCTTTGTGTGTGATAACTCAATACCGGAGTTCTTTCCCCTGTTAATTCATCTGTGGAGGAGGGAAGAATGGGGGAGCTGTTCGTTGGCCAATGCAGGGTGGGGAGAGTTGATCCCTTCCCTGTTTGTTGAACACCTTGAGGTCCTTTTATAGAAACTCAGGAGCGGTAGGAACAAGGGCCTACAAACTCCAGGGTGACAGCTAGTGGATTGATGACCGGAGAGGGTTGAGGGGATTTGCTTTTCTTCTCCCAGTTGAGGGAACTCAAATACTCAGGGCCCATCTGGTGACTCACTGGCCTGCTCTGATTAGGCTTCCTTTTCTGCCCGGCACCGATTCCTGCTCTTTGCTGTTGCTCAACAATAGTTTCCCTGACACTGGGTCCCCTGGATGTCACCCAAGACTGAAACCAACACAGACAATGCTTTGTACCTTGGAAAGTCTGGGCAGATTTTCTTTCCCAATGAACACTCCATGCAATGGCATCCTCGTCAACATCTGACTCCCCAGTCTCCTCTGGGGCTCATGGTGCCTTTCCCATCCCTGGGATGTTGGAAGGCAAGGTGGACTGGTGGTAAATTGCTTAATGCATCTCTAAAGCCTTGTTCTAAGAGAGGACCAGCCCTGTAGGAGTCTATCGGGTTTGTCTGTGGCAAAGAAGACTGGATTCACGAACGGAGAGCTGGCTAGGGAAAGAAAAGCAATTCATTGGAGGGCTAGTCCATGCCCAACCTTACTTGCAAGTGTGCCATATATTGGACAAAGCCATCCAAAGCCTGAAAGAAGAGCTGGGAGCAGAGACCAAGAGGGAGAGAGAGATCAGCTCTCTTGACATTCACTAGTTCATTAAACAGATATTTATTGGAGCACCTTCTGTGTGCCAGGAACTGTTTGAGGCACTCATGCTAGCATCCCGGGAATTGTCAGTTCCCAACATCCCTTTATAGTTTCCATCATCCTAATCATTTAAGACAACAGAAGATCCCCTCATCCTTTCAGCACAGAAGCAACCCAAACTTAAACTCCCGGGGCACAAAGACTGACAGAGCCCCACCTGTCTGAGGAGCATAGTTGTGGGTACTGAGTACCCAAGGCCTTGACTGTAACTGGGCAGAGATGGAGCCTCCCAAGAGAAACAGGGTTGGGCTGGGGATTTTAGTAAAAACTCAAGTGGGTGAGTCCCCCAGCCTGAACCAGTTCCACCTGCATCTCCACTTCAGCCATTGCCAGTGACCTCGATCCAGGTAACTGAATCAGCTGTTTCCCTAGGGGAGCGAGCAAGAGCGAGCCAGCCCACAGCCAGGACTCAGTGAGGTCTCCCAGGAGTCTGGGAAGGGGGAGGGTGAAGCTCACAGCCTCAGGCTCCTGGGGTAGCCCCTTCCTTAGAAGCAGGTTGTCACCACCCACCAGCAGTTCCAGGGATCTGAGAGTGGAGAGAGCCTGGGAGTTGCTAGGGCTATACCCTGGTAGGTCCCCTGCTGGAAAGCCCAGGAATTCAGGGACTCCTTTGGGCATTCTCTGGACCAGGTGAAGTAAAGAACATCTGGGAGGGAAAGGGCAAAGGGCTTGGGGTAATTGTGGCTTCAGGTTTTTTTCTTTTGATAAGGAGGGAACAGGGCCTGGAGTAGGGCTGTGGTGTTCCCTTATTCCTTACTCCTCCAAAAAGGGGGCTGGGGGTAAAACCACCAAACCTTTCCTCCTGGCTCTTATCAAACCAGGACACAAGCCAGCAGGAGAGCATGGCTCAGGATTTAGGAGTGGGTTAGGTTAGATGGAGGAAGGAAAAGGGCAGGAATAGTTATAAATCGTTGCCTATCGAGAAACTGAGAGAGCTGACTCCAGGATGGAGCCATGACTGCGGCTGGGCTGCTTCCTGACTCCTCTGGTGTTGAGACCTATGCAGCATCACGCAGTGGCTGGGAAACCAGCCCTCAGCCAGAGGCTTGAGAGAGGAGATGTATGAGGCACTGGCTCCAGCCTGCGGATCAGCATTGCAGCTTCACAGGGGACCAGGCAGAGCCCCATTGTCTTTCTCTCCCAGCCCCCTCAGGAAAGAGGGACTATATTTACACTGTACCCTGGGGGTTCTGGAAGGGAAAACATGGAATCTGGTTCTGTGGACTGCTGAGCCACGTCCACAGCAGGGAAAAGGAATGGGAGCTGGAGACTTGGGACTGTAGGCTGCAGCCACGCTCACCAGGTACCAGAATCGGCTTCTCACCCCTAAACCTCTGCAGTCCAGGGGCAGTCTGGGCTATGGCTTAAGGCTCATGCCATTGAGCAGGCTCTTCTGCCTCTTTACTTGGCACCTATTGTCTTGAGACTCAGCCCAGCCCTGGGCCTGCCACCTGCGCCCAAGCCCCCTCCATCTCCCGGTGACGGGTGAACTACGTGTACTGTGTCTTGGGTCCGTTATATGAATTGTGAGCAGGGTTCATCTATTTTAAACAGATGTTTACAAAATAAAGACTATTTCAAATCACACACAAAAAAAATTGTTGTAGCATGTCCACGTACAGCTCCTTAAAAACCCAAAGAAGACTTGAGTGGACTGAGAATAGGGGGACCCCATGCAGGGGTCAGGGATGCCCTACAACCCCTCTGAGACTGCGGATGATTCTGGCTCCTTCTCCCCATCCTCCCTGGGAGTCTCAGGGTTCAGAACCTCCCTTCCTCCAGGCTTCCCTAAAGCCTGTCTTAGGGACACTGGTGCAGAAGCCCCGTCCTGGTGCAGGAAGGGTTTGGTGGGTAGGAGAGGAGAGGAGAGGAGAGGAGTCTGGGCTCTGGGCCACATTACCTGAAGGCATTGCGAAGTTTCTCTCCCACTGGGTATGTCCGGTCCTTCTTCTCAAACTCATCATCGAAGAGGGTGAGAGAGTACGCGGCTCTGTCTACCACGTAGCGGGGCCTGGGCTGGCTCATGTCTGGGGCATTTACAAGCTTTGGGAGAAGCAGAGCAGGGCAGGATGAGGGAGCATCCCTTCCCAGTGCCAACCTGGACCTTCTCTCTCTGGTCCTTTCGGCAGCAGAGTTTTATTCTCTTCCCCGCCCCCAACCAGCAAGGTGCCTCCCTTCCCTGTGTCAAGTCTTTCCACCAGACTCACTTCTTTTGGTGGCCTTCCTTCCCAGGCATTGATGATGCACACACTTGCCCTGGCTGTTTTGCTTGGCACCCAGCACGTGGCTGGCACCCTACACCTGTGAAATCACTGTCACCCCCGCCGAACACCAGGCAATGAGGAGGTGAGAGTACAAGGGCAGGAGTCACCGCTGGCTTCAGCACATGGAGCCTGCTCTCCCCCGGCCCCTGGTGCCCCCACAAGCCAGTCCCCCTCCCACACCATAGTTTCCTCTGGCAGAAAGGCTCATACCATTCAGCCAGTCAGCTTGGAGGAAACAAAGAGAACAGCCTGCCGGGAGGTAGGGGGATAGCCGTGGTGACCTCAGGAGGAACCCTCTTGAATAAGGTGCCTAGAACTTCACCGACAGGTTTCCCGGGGAGACAATGGTGTGTTTGGGGAAATCAGGATGGTCCACCTGCCTGCTCGCTCTCCCACGGCTTCCTGTGCCTAACCTTTCCCCCACCCTTATGTACCGGAGTTCCTCTCCTCCTCGCTCTTTGCGCAACCTTGCTGGCGTTCCAGGAGCTGAGTTGGGCAGAGCTAAGTGCCAGGGCCCCTGAGGCCCAGAGGAGTTCTCTGTGGGGACCTTTCCCCCTCCCTCCTCTAACGACAGGTCCCCCTCCTGTCCTGGGCCCCCCAGGGCTGGGAGAAGTTGCTCGAGGACCACAGAGGAAGAAGGAAGGAGAAGAAAGAAATGGGGCAGGCTTAGAGGGAGGATTTGTATCTGGGAGGTGGGGAGTGTGGGGTGGCTGTGGCCAGTTGGCAAAAGATTTAGATGTGGTTGGAAATGAGTAACCTCATGGGGGCCACAGATGCCCCCAACTTCCTAGGGGAGAAACTGGGTGAGTGGAGAAGTTACCAGAGGGGAGCAGCCTGGCTGATGCCCCTTGCAGAAGATAACACTGGGGCAACATAGAACATTCACGAAGGGTCCAGAAACCTGGCTTCTAGTCCTGGCTTTAGTAGTGAGGCAGAACAGGTGACATTACTTCTCTGAACCTTAGATTCTTTGTCATTAAAGAGGGGGTAACATACCCATCTCACAGAGTTGTTGTGAAGATCAAATTAGTTAAGGGATAGGAAAGTGTTACGTAAAATGTACAGAATGATGCAAACATGAGCTTCTATTATTAATAAAATTGTGCTCAAGTTGGTGGAGCTTGGGCTGGTGCATTCCATTCACTCGGTTTCGGGACTCAAGGTCCACTGGAACCCGGGTGCCTGGCTAAACCCCATGGATGATGCTCGATGGCACAGAGGATGGGAGAACGAACCCCCACAGTGCCTGTGCCCAGCTCCCTGCCTGGCACTTAGTTGAATGAATCGATATATAGGATTTTGGAGGAGACACGGGCAGAAATGAGTAAGAAAAATAGCATGTGAGACATTTCAGTGGGAGAAATGAAAGACAGTGGCATAAGAAAAACAGCAGAAATTTTAGAATCAGAATGACCTGGGTTCAAAGATTCAGTTTCTTCATCTACAAATGGGATAATAACAGTCCCCGGCAGTTGCAATGAGGATTAAATGAGATCATGTGTGTGAAGTGGCTGGCCTTTCATAGACACTCAGTAAATGGTAACGGCGATGATTACTATTATTAAGATGGGAGGTGCTTTCTTCCTCATAGGAGAGACTATTCAGAGGCTTCCAGGCCTTCACCCTTCAGTGAGGCACAGTAATCTTGCTTTTCGTCCCCACCCTCTCAAGGGTCTGCAAGGGTCTGTCTTTCTGGGTAGTTTGTCTGGTGGGCACTTTGGGAGCAATGAGTGGGGAGCATGACCCCGCCCCCCTATAGGAACCCAGACCTCCAGATCTTGCTACAGAGAAAGACTCGTGGTTTGTGGAGTCCTATCCCAGGCAACTGAACAGACTGCTTGCAAAGAAATAGCCAAAAATTTCGAGGGGTGGCTGAGTCAGAAAAGGACAGCCCTTTGGAAAGGGAGGTGATGGGACAACTTGCTTCCATGTCAGCCAGCAAGTGGTGATTACTGAAGCATCTTCCCAGGCTACTTCCAAAGGCTGTAAGTTCCAGCAGTGTGTTTGTGGGAGGGGCGTTATCAGCACTGATCCCACTGAGCCCTACTATCCCAGCCTCCCTGTCCACCCACCCCAATGTCCCTGTTTCCTCTGTGGTACCTTTCTCCCTGCCTCCTAGCCCACTCCCACACTTGTCCTCACCCTTTCCCTCTCTCTTGCCCTCCACGTTCTGTTGTTCATCAAATCCTGTCGCTATTTCCTTCCTTTCTTCTTTTTCCTTCTCTCCTGTCCATCTCCTCTGTGCCTCCACCCACCCTGTCCCACACCCCCTGCTCAGAAACCTCCATCTTCCCCATTTCCAGGAAGATGAAGACCAAACTCCTTATTCTGGCATTTTTGCTTTTTATCCTCTGGCCTTGTTTTGGTGTATTCAGTAGATTTGTTGGCTGGGTCCCTCCACACCACCCAGGCTGGTCTGTTCCACACCTCCAAACCAGCTTCGGTCTCTGTTCACATTCTCCTCCTTCCCTGAGATGCCCTGACTCATTTCTGCCTTCCTAGACCTGCCCGTCCTTAAGATCTGTTTACGTTCCTCCTCCTCCCCTCTCCTCCCTCTCCCACTCCTCCTTCTCGTCTAGGAAGACTTTCCTGACCACCCCGGCCCTGGGGGATCTCCTTCCTGTGTACCTATCCAGCTACACCACTGTTGGCTTTGGTCATTCCGGCTGTCTCTTCCAGGGAGGGATGGGAGGAAAGCAGCAGGGGTGGTGGAGATCCTTCCAAATAGCCTGGTCGGTGACTCAGGCTATTTCTGCCCCTCTGGATGGGCTTCCCGACAGATGGACACTAGATGCCAGGGGAGTCCCCTCTGACACAGGCCAACTGAGGAAAAAACTCCCTTGCTGTACTGGAATGTCATGTCTGTCCCTTTCCCATAGTCTCTGCCCAAAGGGGAGAAGGCTCTGGGAGATGTCACAATCCTGAGTTTGCACAAAGAGGAGAACCCAGCAGCCAGGTGGAATCAGGAAGTTTGTCTAGAAGGGAACTCAAGGACCACAGTGTTCCAGTCGTCTCATTTTGCAGATGAGAAAATTGCATCTTGGAGAGAGGTGGGATGGGAACCTAGCCAGGCCTTTGACTCCAGCTCAAGTGCTCCAGATTTCCCATGGATGACACTGCTCCCTGCTCCCTGGGGTTTTTCCCCTGAGTGGCACCCAGAGTGCCCCTATAGGACCGCCCTGGTGGCCTTGCCACCCCAGGTAACAGGACAGGACTTCTGGGTTCTGTGTCTCCTCTGGAGGGCTCTGCTGTGGGGTCTGCCTCCCTTCCCGGCATCAGTTTTCCCAGGACAATGACAGACAGAGTTGCAAATCTGCAGCCGCAGGAAATCTGTAGCTGCTGGTGAGGAGGTGCTCTTGCCATACTTCCTAATTCCAAGAATAGGGGTTGAGGTGGGGTGGGGCTTAGGAGGGGAGGTTACTCCATCTCCAGCCAGTCCTTCAGGACTTGGAGCCTGGAGGAAAGGGGGATGGGAGACAGGGAAAAGGGTGAGCCCATGGTGGAGAGGCCCTGTCTCTTGCAGACGGGCTTCCAGAGTCTCAGAGAGCTAAGGGGGATCCCCAGAGAGGGAGCCTCACAATGCTAGCTTAGGAGTAGAAAAATGGAAGAGGGAGCAAGAGAGGGAACCAGGTGTAGGGAACATGACAGTTTGATCCCCAGTTAAACAAACACACAGTCCTGCTGAGTGATGTAGCATCGCTGCAAAAAAAGTCAAGTGCCCTATTGCCATAAGTGTGTAACAATGAGCCCTGCCCCCACCAAATGGTGTCAGCCCCTCCATAGCCTCCCATCCCCCCACTAGCTCAGGGATAAATAGCAGTGCCATGTGACAATATTGAGGAACAAAAGGGTAACCCTGCTCCTCCCCACTGTGGGGGAAAGGAGGGGCAGTGCCCAAGAGCTGGAAGGACTTGTGGGGGGGGGTTGCTGTGGGGTTTAAAGGAGTAGGGGGAGGGGAGAGAAGAGGATGGGCAGGAGATCCAGGGGTCCTGTGGAGCAAAAGAGCTGGGGGAGGGGGAGCAAAGGGCAGACGGACTCTGTGGGAGTGGGCACAGGCTGGAGTGGAATCCCCTGGGTTTCTCTGGGATCCTCCCTGCAAAGAGCGCATGCAAAAGAAAGCCCATGGGTGCCTCTTCCCTGTCAGAATACTGTGGGCAGAGGTGGGCTTGGGCATCATGCCCGAGTTAACGCAGGGAAAGGCTTGGACTACAAGTGACAAACTGACCGCATCGTCATTCCTGCTGTTCCTCCAGAGCATTCCCTTCCTTGCTCTGCCACCCGTGGCAGGTCCCTCTGCCTTTCTTGGCTTTCTTTTCTCCGTCTGTCCTATGCCCTTACCCCACCAAATCTTCCCAGAACTGGCGAGAGGAAAAGCAGAAAATCTCTTTAGAAGAGGGCGGAGCATCTGGGGCTCAGGAAGGTGGGGAGCCTGTCTGTGGGGTTTTGGCCCAGTCTAGAGGTGATCCTGTCATTGTGGCCCAGACCAACTTCCTCCCTCAGCCCTGCACAGGGTGTGCACGGGTGTGTGTGTGGGGGGTTGACGCACATGTGCCAGGCACGAGAGCAGCCCCGGCTCAGCCAACCCACCCTGGCGTCCTTATCACTGCTCCCTGCCTGGCTGGTGCTGTTCTGGGCAGAGGAAAGGTCACTCTAAGGTTCCCCTCTGCTCTTGCTGCCTCCCCATCTCATCTAGGCTGGGAGCAAGGGCAGCCTCTGAATGGCCAGGGTCGGGGTGTGAGCTGGTGATGGGATGAGAGGGCTGGGGTCTCAGCTGGAGACCCGGCTCCCGGCAGGAGGATGGAGGATGTAGAGGTCTATGCACTCCCAAGGCATTTTTAAACACTCCTCTTCTTTCTACTGCCCCTGTGTTGCTGGCAAATCTCCCACCCCTCCCCACCACAGCCTAATTTCCTAGTCGGTAATGTGAGGAGAGGATGAGCTATCGCTAAGGTGTCTTCCCACTGTCTGGCTGTTCAGGGACTTATCTCGAGGAGGGGAGAGAGTCACTCCTACCACCCCCACATCCCCACTCTTACCTCCAAGCCGACTCTCCCCTCCCTGTCCCTGTCCCTGCTGGGGAGGGGTGGATGGTGCTGGCTGAGGAAATAAGCTCCAGCGAAAGGGATCGAGGCTAGACTTTGAGAAGTACTTTCAAGGTTATGGGATCCCTGGAACGGACACTTGAGGTTAGACTCCTGGAAGTCTGTAGGGAGACCTGGCTACTCCCACTTGGAAGCAGGGACCTGGCCAAGTACTAGTGAAGGGCCCGGCTGCTCGGTGCAAGGAGTCATGGCCAAAGGCCAGAGAGGCACCAGGTGAAGGCCAGCTCCCCCTGAGGAGGTGGTCCTGAGGCTTCCATTGAACAAGTAGCGACTCCTTCAGCCCCCAGAGCTTGGCCAGTGTCGAGCGGGTCCCCTTTTCCCTCAGTGAACTCACTGCTGACCAGGCTTTGGCTGTTTAGTACAGTTCAACGCACATTCACTAAATACTGAGTGTGTACCAGTCTCCAGAAGACTCTAGACATGAAGAGATAAAGAAGAGTCCATTTCTGCCCCAGGACTCCATGCAAATGAGCCTCAGAGCAGGTGGCTGGGCTCTGGGAAATGCCCAGGAAAGCCACCCTGGTGGGTAGGTGCTCCTGGAGTGCTGGTCTCCATGACCCCCAAGCAGGGTCTTGCCAGGTTCTACTGGGGGAGGGGAGGGGGATTATGGGGCTCCAGGAGAGGGTTGTCTATGTGAGGGGAGTCATTCGGGGAAAGCCCTCAATCTGCCCACTTGGGGGGCTATGTCACTCCAAGGGACATGCCCTTAAAGCTGGAATTCCTCCTGGCGCTCAGACCCAATGGGGCAAGTGTAAGTGTGGAGTTGATGCTAGCATGATAAAAAGATTTTCTTGGCCTGGGTTGGGAACCCTGTGAGCTGATTTGAGGAATGGGGGCCTTGCCTGAGGGCAGGTTGGGAGCCATCGGAGCTGCAGGATGAGGGGTTCAGAGGCTGGGAGCCGTGAAACTGGCTCCTCATGCACTGTCCTGGCCCGCACCCTTCTGCATTGCAGCATCCACCTGGGAGTCAGTTCCCCTGGGTCCTGCGCCTGCCTGCCCACCTGCCTGATGGAGCCGGTCCCTTGCTCACTCTCACGTGCCTTGATTTCCTCTCCTTCCCCCTCTTTCAACCCTTAGGATCAGTGGGGACGAACGGGATTCCATGCTGTCCAAGCCGAGTGCCCTAGGCTGCTGGAGAAGTGAACGAGCGAAGGAGGGCGTCTGGGGGGCAGAAGGGTGGGAGACAGCCACACGGAGTGGGCCGGTGAGCCAAGCTCTGTGAGCTTTTGCTGCCAAGGCTTGAAAGGAAAGCGGAGAGGTACAGCCAGCAGCTTCGAAGGCTGACACCGCGCGGGAGGTCCACCATTCTCCTCTCCCTGGAAGGCCTTGCAAAGGAGGTGGCTGTTTAGCCTCTGTTTGGGTGTCTGGCAGACCTCCTCCACCACAGCCTCTGTCCCCTGAGCTCTCTCAACCAAGCCAGGCCCTGCAGCTGAGGTCCTTGTATGGGAGCGAGGACCCTGTGGGCTCCCAGAAGGGAAAGACGGGCTGCTCGCAGACCCAAGGGCCTGAGTATCCTTCCTATTCGTGCTCAGGCTGGAACACAGCCGGGCCCTGGGGCGAGTCGCAGCCTGTCATCCTGCCTCTTGGTGCCCCTGGTGCCCGCCCTCTGCTAGGGTTGACCCCCGCCCGGCAGGGTGGGCCGGGCCGGGCCGGGTGGGGCTTACCGGTGGGTGTGCAGAGCCGCCGGGCAGGGCTGCAGGTGCGTCCGGGGAGCGGGCTGCTGAAAGGTGTTCCTGAGGTGTGCGAAAGGGCTCTGCTCAAATAATCCAGGGAGGCGTTTATAAATAACTTTACCTCAGGGCCACGGGGTGAGCCCCGGCTTCTGATTGGCTCGGAGGGGAAGTGGTTTTGAACACTACACCATAGCTAAGCCCGAGGAGATAGGAAAAGGAGATAAGGGGGAAAAGGTCCCAAATGAACAGCCCTTTTTTTGTTTTACCTGGGGAGCAGGGCTGTTTGATGGGAGCTTGGCACTTCCTAAATCCACCCCGAAGACAATAGGTCACATTCAGCGGGGCCGCTGCCACACAGGCTCCCCCACGGCGGCTAGCCGAGCAGGGGGACAAGGCAGACTCTTCTCCGCGCCTGCTGTCCTGATGCTTATGGGGTTGGGGGTCAAGCCAAATAGCCTCTTGGACAATGGGAGCCATTGAGGCCACCCGAGAGGTGGGGTCCTGGGGCTGCTTGCTTTGAAGATTGGAGATCTTGGGGTGGGGGACCGTGGACCTCTGGACAACCCTGGGGAAGGGGATAAGCAGAGTGTGGGAGGCCCTGAGAGCCCGCCCTTGGGGGAATTGGGGTTGTGGTGGAGACCTGGTTCCCAGTTCTGTCCCCAGCCTTAAGTCACTTGCGAGCTCTGTGCTTTGGTCTATCCAGCAGTACAATGGGGAGAGTATTCTTGTCTCTCTTAACTTCTGAGGTGGTGTGCAAAGTTCTAGAACATGGGGGTTTAGGACCTGGTAAAGGAGCTCAAGAAGCTGGCCTTGCAGCAATTGTATGAAAGGTGACCTGAAGGCTAGCAAATGTCTGATTCACAGGCCTCTGCCACTCCAGGAATTAATGTCTGGCTGGGTCATGGCACTGCTCAGGCTGTGTCCTGCCTTCTGGGGCAGAGATGCCTGTCCATGCCACTGAGCACTGTGGAAGAACCTCAGAAACCAGTTCTGTACAAGGGGTGGGAGGCAGGAGGATTTTCTGGGGAATTTTCTGGACATGTCTCCTGGGAGGGAGAGTCCCTACCTGACACCAGATGCCCTTTCTTTGAGACATCTGGGGCTGCATTGTCCTAGTCCTGAATTATCCTCTCATCTCCCCCAAAGAAACCAGAGGCTCTGAAGTGGGCTAGAATCAGTACAGGGGGCTTTAGTAAGGCACCCCTGGAAGTTGAGGTAATCATCTCCCTGGGAAGGTGAAATGAGCTAGCTTCAGTACATAATAGGGACTCAATAAATATTTGTTAAATGAATGAAAGAATGAATTGTCTGCAAGCCCAACCCAAGGGATAGTTTGTAGCCGCATTGCTTGTGGGGACTAGGGGAACACCCGAGGTCACTTGGAGTTGTCAGGGTGTAGCCAGACAAGCGGCTGAAGAAAGTCAGAAAGCAAGCATGCTCTGCCACTGGCCGAGGGAAGGATGTGCGTGTGGACAATGCCTCTGGGAGCCCTTCTCTAGCCCCTGCATGGACTTCATTGCCACATTGCACATTCATTCTCGTGGCTTCCTCTGCTTCACCATCCTAACACTGATCACAACGAATGGTAATTATGCATTCAGTTGTCAGTTTTTCTCCAAAGACTGTAAATTCCATGGGGAGGTCAGGTGGGCAGTGCCTGTCTTTGTATCCCTAGCACCTAGCCCAGTGCCTGCCACTTAGTAGAAGCTCAGTATAGATTTGTGGAATGAATGAACGATTGTACCATAGTCTTTAATCAAAACAGAGCCAGAGAGCAAGAATTTGTCCTTGCGTCTCCAGCATTGTCCAGTGTCATTGGTAGCCTGACCTGTCCTAAACTTTGCCAGGAAATTCCTAGAAAGCAGATGACTCATTGGGCTCTTCCTACAGCCAGGTGACAGCAGCCTTCAAGATCAAACAACAAGTCCCCTTGCTGAGATGCCATGCCCACCAGGGAATCTTCTGGTTGTACATCCTTAGGGCAGAGAATGCACTGACCAGCTGACTGGAGCATCCAGAGCTGCCAGCACGTATACTTCTTTTCTTTTAAATGACCCACAGACATACTGGGCCAATTGGTCTAGTGTGAGTTTTATTAATGCGAGTTTCCTCTTAGTTTGACCTGCCTTCCAGAATAACACTTGGATTTTACACAGGTTGTCTTGTTTAATTCTCATACCTACCATGCCATGTAGGCATGGTAGGCTTATTTCTTGGGCGAGTAAACTGAGGTTGACTAAAGTGAAATAACTTGCCCATGGTCACAAGATCTGGATGAAAGAGATGGGAATCGAACTTGGATATTATACTTCAAATCCTCTGCTTAGTCCTCTTTAATCTTTGAACCTGCAAAACTAAGGTTGAGACCCTCCATAAGACCCTAACTTTTAGACACTTCCAGCCTCCCTCTCAGGTATAATTCCCAAGGTCACCTGGATGAGGATGGCTGGGGCTCCTAGTCACGTGCTGGAGTTGGAAACTTGTTGGCTCTCCTCTGTAACTCTTCTACTTTCGCAGCAAAATTCCGGGCAGGTAGGCCTTGCGTAACAGGGGCAGGAGGGCTAGATGAGTCCAGAGGCTCCTCTGAAGTCACTAAGGAAGACAGATAGGAGCCTCAGAATCTGGGGACTGGTCTTGGTGGGAGGCCCAGGAAGGAGGGGGTCAGGCCAGGGGTCGGGGAAGCAGAGGGCAAGAGGAAGCAGAGGGCAAGAGCAGCCCTGATGCCTGCAAAAGGCACTTAGGGGTATCTTGAATAGAATTAAGCTGTGGGACAGGGTTAGGGCTGGCAGAGGAAATACAAATATAAGGAGAGACGGGCAGACAGATGGAAGAATAGAAACAGAGATGGACACAATGGCTTGGAAACAAAGAGAAAGGAGCAAAGGATGCATTAACATCCAAAGAAGCCAAGTCTTGAGTTTTGTTAAGTCATTGTCTGCTTTTCATGATTAAAGCAGGTGAACATCAACCCTATACCTCTCTCCAGAGCTGTATAGATTCTCCTTTGGAAACAACCTCTTTCACTCCCACCCCTAGGGTTAGAAGCTGCATTCATTCATTCATACATTCATTCATTCATTCACTTGAAACCCGTTATCTAGTGTTAGGGTCCTGTCCTGGGGAGACTGAAATAAATAGGATGCAACCCCTGTCCTGAAAAGATCTCACAATCTGGTGGGGAAGACAGGGACGTGAAGAGATCATTATAACATGGAAACGCAGGGTGCCATGGGACCACAGGGCAGGCACGCCTAGCTCAGTGTTTGAGGAGAGGGAGAGGGAGGTCTGGGAGGACTTCCCACAAGAGGGGACACAGAGGGCCTGCCACAGCTGCAGTCTAGATACCTGAGCTATAAACCTGGGCTGGGGGAACACTCCCAGGAGGAAGTAGGATGTGGGTTGCCCCTGGAAGCACTATTTCTAGAAGCTTGCCCCCAAATCCTCTCTGACGTCTGAACCTACCCACAATTCTCGCTTTAAAGCCCATCTCTATGTTCCCCTCTGACCCAGAGCTTGGTCATTTTCCTCCAAACACACACACACACGCGCACACACATGTACACACACACACAATCTCTCTCTGCCTCTCTCACACCAAACAGCTCTTGGGGATTTACTGGGTTGCGAAGATAAAGCCAAAGTATTCACAAGGTGCACTCTGGACACGTCTCACCTTTGAGCCAGTCCAGCTAAGGAACGGCTATTTTTTCCGCTGAACAAACTGAGGCTAGACCTGCAGGAAGGAGATAAATTCTGGACCTCTGTCTATCCTTGGGTCTCTGGCCTTACCTGCACCTACTGGCTTCTTGCACATGTGCCCTGTGTGGGTGCCAAGGGTGTAGGCAGGATCATGTTTTGAGCAGAGCAGCCCATTGACTTAAGCAAACACCTCAAGGCTGAAGACAGAAATGTCTCCGCCACCCTGCCCTGCAGTGGCAGGATCTGGCCCGGCTCTGCGGCTGCCGGTGTCATGCATGAGTGCACGGGAGCTGGTGGGGCTGCAGAGGAGAACCAGTCCTTGGGAGGTGAAGACCCTGACGGGAGCAGGCAGAGGGAGGCTTTGCAGAATACACACAATGACAGATCTAGGGGACAGTAGGCTGGGAGGAAGCTTAGGGTGAACTCTGGAGTGTGGAGGTCTGTACAGGACCTGCCTAGAGAGAGCCAGGTCAGAGTTGGCCGTGATCCCTACGCATCTGAGGCTGGAGGAAAGGAAGTATCACAGACCATAGAACAGGGAGATGAGGAAGGGACCTTAGGATCCATCTGGTTTACCTGCATCATTTTACAAATGAGAAATCTGATGCCCCAGAGAGGGCCAGGGACCTACCCAAGGTCACTGGGAGAGATAATGGCAGAGCCGAGGAGTCAGCTCAGGTCGGTGTTTCCCCAGCCCCCAGTCTCCCCCGCCACCCTGGCCCTGGAGCACAAGCCAAGCTCTCCCTCCACAGAAGGGGCAAGAGGTCACTCTGGGACCTGCTCCCACGCCCCAGTACCACCCAGCTGTTACCCAGACACACCACGTGTTCCCAAGGTGGGCATGTGCCGCCTGCTGCTGCGGAAGGTCTGTTCTTTCCAGCTGAGCTCTGGCTGCCTGTGCCGAGTGAGAAGTGGGGCGTGGGAGGCAGGTCTGCAGTGTCAGGGCCCTACAGCCCAGGGGGATGCGACTCACAGGTGGACGGGTCCTGCAGCTTCTAGTAAGAGGAAAGGATTCCGCTCAGAACCAGAAATCGGTGGACTGGGTGAGGGTGTTCAAGGCGGTTCACACTGCCCCGAGAATGCCGAGAATGGGGCCGGAGGGGGTGAGTTCTAGGCTGTTAGTGTTGACTGACAGGCCTCCTGGCCGCAATTCTGACTTTGGGGACTTAAGCCAAGTACATATTAACCTGGGTATAAGGGATGTGTCCAAGGGTCGGGTGTGGGAGGACTAGACCCCCAATTCAGGGAGAGCTGAGATTGCTGGAGAAGCGTGGAATGACTAGAATAATCTTGGGTCCCAGGGCCTCGTGCTATCACCAGGATCTGGCTTGGGCAGCAAGGGAATGAGGTCAGAAGGTGGTGTTTGCGACCTCGAGAAAGTCATATGAAAATGATACCTTCTTGTCTCCCCCTTCCTGTTCCACGTTCTCCAAGTATGAGTCTGAAACTGGAAGGTGCCTGTCACCCACCACCCTGTCCAGTTCACCTGACTCTGTCCCTGGGGACACTTGACCACACAGGCCGCTGTTCTCTGAGTGCTACCAGCTCTACCGCTGACCCTCATTTCTGGCCGAGGGTGAGATGCTCTAGGTCTTCCAGGCTGGTTTTGTCTCTGCAGCCGCTCCCTGAGGCCAGGGATTGTGTTGCATGGGCTTGAGAAACATCAGGATATCGTGGCAAGAATGAAGACTTTAGGGTCAAATCCTGACTCTGGGGTTTGCCAGTCATGTGACCTCAGGCAAAGTGTCAACCTCTTTGAGGCTCAGTTGGTTCATCTGTGAAAGGGGACAAGTGGCAAAAGGAAGTGCTGTCGTAAGGCAAATTCCTTTCCTTTGGGCACAAACAGCCCATGGATGACCAGACATGGATCTCCATGTCTCCCCGCTACCCTGCTGCCTTCAGCTGTCAGCCACACCCCTGCTAGGTGATACCCTTACTCACCCTGCACAGTGAATGGCCCTCGCTCCCTTGTCCCAGGGAGCCGGGCGTGTTGCTGAGCCCTCACTTACGGGCCTTGCTCTCACAGTCTCCCGGAGATGCAACCAAGCGGCAGAATAGGTTCCAGAAGGCTCTTCTCCCAAGCTTCTCTAGCGGAGTCAAAACATCATGGCATTACCTGCACTGGAGCCCCGAGCCCTGGTCCCGCTGCCTTTTCTCCTTTTAGGTGGTGCCAAGTGGAGAGGGTGTGAATACACGTGTGTGTGCACGCAGCGTCCTGCGCAAGAGCAAGAATGCTTTTCTAAAAGGAAGGGGACTGGGGGCACGTAGAACACCTTTCCTCTTGCTCTGTCCTCACCTCCATATGCTCCCCGATGACCGGTGGTCCTTCATCTAGCCCTGGACGCAGCTGAACCCCTGGCACTTTAGATCCCTGGAGCTTTCCCCCTTAAAGAATGAACGAGGGCCGGACCCACGCTGGGTGCGGCAGCCTTTGCAAGAACAGATCTTGCAGCTGGGCTGCCCCAGTTCACACTGGAGAGAAGGGAGGGTGGAGGGGAGTTTTATTCCCAGGGGCTGTGTTTGGGGGCAAGTCCAGAAACTTACCAGTACTCTTCCACAAAGTCAACCTGCTATTGTTGTGCTTTTTAAAAAAATTACCTTCCAAGGTCAGGGCACTTAGCATCCTGATTTTTCTCTCTCTCTCCTCCAGCAACCTTCCCCAGAACCACTCACCAAGAGCTAAGGTAGAAGTGGCAGCATGGTCAAGGATAGGTTTTCAGCCCTAGATAAGGGGTATGTCTACCAGGGGACTGGGACCAAGCCACAGCTTTAGCTTGGGACACACTCAGATTCCCCAGCCTGCTCCGTCCTGGCCAGCCTGAAGCCCTTTCTCCCTCTGGGAGTGAGGTGGATGTGAGCCGTGCATGGAGTTCCCTGAGCAAGTTGGTCCCAGCATGACAGTGCAGGAGGGAACCAGGGGCCAGTCCACTGGGACCTCAGCTGGAGCCACTTACGGTGTCTCCCAGCACAGCAGGCAGGCCCTGGGTGGTTATGACAAAGGCTGGCTGAGTGGTGCTGGGGTCCAAGGCTTAAGAAACACCTTCACCCCCAGAGTGCGAGTGGGTTCTTGGTTGGCTGGGACGAGTCCCTGGCAGCCCTCCAGGGCTGCGCTCTGGCCTGGGCAGCTCACAGAGCCTCATTGTTCTCTGGGAGCCTCTCGAGCATTTAGCTTGTCTCATTCTGCTGGTACATTCGTTGGCTGTGATTCCTACTGAAGACATCTTCAGGGGGCAGGCAGGACGCCAGGCTTGGGACCAGAATTGCTCTACTGAACTAGGAGCTCAGAAGTGGCAGGGCTTGTCAGCCTGGGATGTGACTGATTGGGGCTTTCGGCCAAGGGCAGGAGCAAGTTTGCCTGAGAAGTTCTGACATCGTCGCCGGCCCTGGCAAGGAGGCTGAGGCAGGCCCTGCAACCTGAGTGTCCTGAGATGGGCTCTGGCTCCCCGAGGAACAAGCTGTTAGATATGGGCAAGCTATTATCCTACACTTGCCTGAGCTCTCAGTTTCCTCATCTGCAAAATGTGGGTGATAACATCACCTATCTGAGAGTGATGCATGAAAAGCACTCAGCTTGAGTTCTGACACTTCCTCAACCCCAGAGGGGCCCCACCCGCCAATACTGTCCTTTCTCTTATGCCCTCTCCCCATCCAGCTGGGAATGTCCTCCCTTCCCTTCTCAGTTCCCAAGTCCTTCAGCTCAAGCCACATCTCTATGAAGCCTGCTGCTTGCTCTGGCTGTACCCACGCTCCCATGGCACTCTCGGGTGGTGACTGCAGTCAGACACTTGACCCGGTGCTGTCAGGGATTCGACTCTGATGGTTTACAAGAGGCTTCATTCCTGGAGCATGGAATTTGGGCAGTTTACTTATTTTGTCTCCCTCACGGACCAAAACATACTAAGCATATGAACGTGGGTGCTTACCTATGACTGAACATGCCCAACAGGGTCCTGCCCAGGGCAATTAGAAGAACCATAATTTACTGTGGTTTCAGCTCTGCTCTTAGGAGGTCCAAGGGTTCCAAAGACGTGCTTTAGTTTCAGCCACTCCCCACCAGCTGGTGAGCTCATGTTGTTGTGACTTACCCACATTTTGCTGGCGTGAGCCCCCTTCCTCTGACTCAGAGCCTGCGTCCTCTCCTTGGCTGCGGTTTGCCGTGGTTAGCCTGCGTCTCGGGTGTCTCTGAGTAGGCTTTTCTGCCCCAGACTCATTCTTACTGTCTACTGCCCACCAGTCATGGAAGGAGGGCCCTTCCTGAAAATTCTTCCCTCTGCTCTGGTGCTGTGTCCCAGAGCTCCCACCCTCGAGGGCCCAACATCTTGGGGCACACAATGCCCAGCAGCCATGCCATGTGTCACAGAGAAGCATGGGTGGTGGCATTTCTCCGATCTGTGTCATGCGGTGTTGTGCCAGCCCTGATGGTGCTGTGGTGTAGACGGCTCGCTGTCTACCACCTGAGATCACGTTGTAGTAGGGCACGTGACAGCCAAGCTGGACTCCACTTCCCAACCTCCCTTACGGTGAGGTGTGGCCATGAGATTGGGTCCTCACCAGTGGAATGTAGAGGTGAGCCGCTTGCAGGTCCAGGCATTCAGATGTTGGGCCTCCGCCATGACCTTTCGTCTTCCTGCAGCTGGAGCCCAGGTGAGCCAGCTTCCACCGTGCCTGATGATGATGGCCTGGCAAGTGGGAAAGCAACAAATGGAAAGAACCTGGGTTGGTGAATGACCTCACGGAGCCAAGGGTACCACCAGCCTGGACTACTCAATTTGACACTATTGTTTCAAGGAGAGAAAAACTATATTCCGTAATCCACTGTATTGAGGGTCTCTTTATGACAGGAGTTTAGTCTTTAACACACATGGGCCTGAGTCTCATTAAGTCCCTGGTGAGAACAGCTCCTTCTGCTACTGCCTGTACTCCTGCACCCCTCTCTCGAAGGGCTGGATGGAACCCTAGGGCCTAGCTGGGGAAAGAGGCCACAGGCACCTATTTCCTGGGTTCTCTTCTGCTCCCAGGGACTTGATCACAGGGACTCTTCCTCTCCTATAAATAGAGGGCCAGAGGGGCTCCAATTTACCTTCATTGGACATCCCCAGACTCTGGATCTCAGTTTAGGGTAAGGTGGGACACCTGGCCCTGTGCACCTTTAACAGCAGGATCTTTGTAACTGATGCCCCAGTATAAGGTGAGCCTCACTGGACGAGGGCTCAGCCCTCCTGCTTGGTTCACCTCTGTCTCCTGCTTGGGGTGAGAAGAGAAAGCAAGCTTTGGGGGTTCTTTAGGATCAGGAAGGAACCCTGTGGGTTGGTATCTTCTAGGTCCCTCTTAGTGTAACCCTGGGAATAGCAAGCAGGTGATGAGTGAAGTTGTGCTATTAACTAGGGTTAAGAAAAAAATACTTTAATAATTCCTTGCATTTGTAGAGCACTTAACAGTTTATAGAGGCATTAGCTCATCTAATCTCAACCGAAGCCCTGTTGTGACGTGGACAGAGTCTAGTCATCATTTACATATGTGGAAACTGAGGATCAGTTACCCACACCTAGGAAGGGCCCACGCTTGGATTATACCTCAGGCTTCCTGACTTCTAGCTTTGTGCTCTATTTCTATACACTGCCAGGCTGAAAAGCGATGTGTTATGACTTATGCTCAGAAAGTAGTGAATATTGAGGATGTCATTAGAGGGTGTTGCGTTGACTTCGGGGGACCACTTAACCACACAGCTCGTAGTGTCTCCTTCTGTGAATGAGGAGGACATCCCTGCCGCTCCCAGACCAAGTGGAGAGTTTGTTGCTCATTTCACACACTCAGTCCCTGTCATGCCCTTACTCAAAGACTGCAAGGTGAATTAGATGGTGGGTTTACACTTGTCTGAGGACATTGGGGTGTGGGGAGGAAGAGGTAGCTTCCTGCTGCTCCCAGAGCTGCTCACCTGGGGTGAACCACACGAGGCCGTCCTCTGGGCGGGGAAGCGTCATTTGAGAGAAGTCCTCAGCCCAGAGAGACTGGGGGGATGGGAACTTGCTCTTTCACCTCCAGTGGCCCAGCCGCCCCAGGTGCCTGGGTGGAGTGCAGGTTAAAGGGCCAGTGGGGAAGAAAGGTTGGTTTGCCCCCAGGGCCCCTGTTTCTGCTGCCCCACCACTTACACAAACACAGACCTGTGCACCCGACACGAACACATCCTGTGTCAAGAGCCACAGGCCCCGGGCCACGGGGCCCCATCTGCTTCTGTAGAAAAGTACCTCACAGGATTTAGGTTAGACACGAAAGAGAACTTCCCAGAGTGATTGTATTAGTTCAGAGACTGGACACTGTGGAATCTTCTGAAGGATGTGTGATAGCTTCTATAAATGTGAAAGAAATGCTTATCCCCTGGTGCTGGGGATTGGAAAGAGAGCTAAACTGGACTTGCCCAGAGACAGCTGGATGAATAAGATGTGAAATTCCTACTGGCAACAGCCTTCAAGCCCAGGCAGAAGGCAAAGTGATAAATGAATAAAGCAAGAGGTATATGGGGACGATACCCTTTTATCTCTGTGCCTGGGAGTGGAAGAGAGGGGACATACTTTGAATACAGGGAGAGGGGGCTGCCTGCCTGCCGGGCAAGTAGTTGTCAGAGAAGCAGGACTCTTTGGCTCTTCGGAAAGGAAAGTGGGTGACGGGCCGTGAGATGCAGATTTCCCTGTGTCCGGCAGCCTGATAACATCTACAGTAGCTGTCCGGTCTGCCCAGGCAAGTGGACTCAGGGGCCCGGGCAAGACGGGAAGCCAGGTGAGAGCACAGCATGGCTGCTGGCCAGACCGTGCGCACGCGACCAGAATCCACCAAAGCACATGAACTAAGGCCCGTGAGAGAGGCCGAGAGGGTCCTGAGGAGGTAGGACGATTCCCTGACACTTTAGTTCTTTTTATTTCCACATTTTATTATGAACATTCTCAAACATAGAAAAGTTGCCAGACTTCCACAGTGGACACCACAGACCTACTGCCTAGATTTTACCATTCACATTTTGCTACACATGCTTTATCACGTGTCTACCCCACTATCCATCCCTCAATCCCTTGTATTTTATTTTATTTTTTTTTTCTGAGACAAGAGTCTCATTTTGTTGCCTGGGCTAGAGTGCTGTGGTGTCAGCCTAGCTTACAGCAACCTCAAACTTCTGGGCTTAAGCGACCCTCCTGCCTCAGCATCCTGAGTAGCTGAGACTACAGGCATGTGCCACCATGCCTGGCTAAGTTTTTTCTATTTTTAGTAGAGACGGGGTCTGGCTCTTGCTCAGGCTGGTCTCGAACTCCTGAGCTCAAACGATCCGCCCGTCTCGGCCCCCAAGAGTGCTGGGATTACAGGCATGGGCCACTGCGCCTGGCCAATCCCTTGTATTTTTGGATGCATTTCAGAGCAAGGTGCAGATGTCAGGACCCATATAGGCCAATATTTCAGCACTGTATCACGAACAAGAGTTCAATATTTTTCACAGTTATTTTTTTCTATTGAGATAAATTTTACTGCAACAAAAGGCACCAATGTTACGTGCACCATCTGTGAGCCCTGACACACGGCCTCACATGTGCAACTCAAACCCCTCTAAAGGCGCAGAACATGAGGACGACTCCAGAAGGCTCCCTCATGCCCAGCCCCAATAAATCCCTGCCCCACTCCCATACAACAGCTATTCTGGTTATTTTTTCTGCCACAGATTTCGTTTTGGCTGTTCTGTAACTTCATTCATATAAATGAAGTCGTACAATATGTACTCTAGTCAAGGTTTCTATCTCTCAGCATAATGACTCTTGGGTTCCTTGGGAAAGAGTCTGCTTTATATACAGCCAGACTTTTTTTTTTTCTTAAACCACCAAAATATATGTCCTCAAATCTAATCTTCATTAAGTTCAGGGAAGCTGTGTTTACAAGGGCACGGGCAGCGTGCTCATTCTGTTTGTCCTTGAAGGGGTGAAGGTGACAGGGCTGGGCTGAGAGGCGTGTGTGAGGGGGGTGGGTTTTCAGCCCCCAGACTACTGTTTCTGCTATGAACTGCCCTATGGAGCCCCACCGGCCCCCTTTGCCACCCCATGTCTTCCTCCAGCTCCAGGCACTTAGGACTCTGCCTTCTTCACACCCTCCCCCACCTCCCAAACCCAACCAGACGGATCTGATAACCGGCCATTTACACTAGATAACGGACAGTCCCGGTTACACTGTAACCGGACTGCTTTCCACCACCGAGGTGTTGCCTCTACCAAGTATTGACTTGTCTTTATCTCCAAATGGGGCCTGACAGGCTCGCCTCCGGGTGCCTCTCGGACTTGCAATCAGGCTCCCGCAGGGCAGGACAGGGAGCTGTGAACATGTCCCCACAGGAGTTTGAAGAGGCAACTCAGCAATGCTCAGTGGGTGCAGCATTTCCTTAAAAAGATGCCATAGATTCCTATTCATTCCTAGACACGGCTCATGGCCTAAGTGCAGAAGACTTAAAGCCTTGATGATGTAAAAGCAATGCCGTGGCTGGCAAACCCGGACCACGGGCAGGGTGATGCCAATTCCCACGTCCTGCCCAGAGGGGAGGTGACAGTCACATTCTAGAGCTGACTCATTAGTAATAACAAATAAGGAAAGAAAGAAAGAGAGAGAGAGAAAGCTTTAAACACGTTGAAAGACCCAAAGGCAGCGACCAGAGACCCCAAATAAAAATTAGGAACAGGGGGGAGATCAGAACAGTTTCAGGAGGTGCGCCATTGAAGAATTGTGTGTCACCTCAAGGGCGCACATGGATGAGACAGCCACCCCACATGATGCCCAGGTTTATCTGTGACATGAAAGCATTCCTCCCCTCCCCTACCCTGCCAAGTGCCTGCGTGACAGCAAGGCTCGATCGAGGGTCTGTCTCGTGGCTTTCCCCGTGGCTCGGGCTTCTCTGACCCGCCACAGTGTGCCCTGGGTTGAAAGGCACAGCCCTTGTCAAAGGCACTGGCAGGAATTTGGGGTCTGAGAGATGCAGAAAATCACTCAGTCTGTTCTGCTGATCCTGAAGGGACCCAAGCTGGTCCTTTCATCGGGGCTTTGGTTGGGGGGGAGGTGTCCCTCCTCCCCAGATGGCCTCTGCCCTTGGGGGAACTGACTCTGCAGGGCTTGCTTCTCCACTAGCTGCTCAGGGCGGAGGAGTCCAGGTTCTTTCTTGACTGGCCCTGGCCGCATCCATGTGTGTGCCACCATGTGTGTGCACAGGACTGCCTGTCCTCAGCTCCTCCCTCCCGTCCTCACCTGCCCAGACCTGGGCTCCCTGCCTCACCTGCCCTAACCCAGAGGTCTTTCCCCCAGTCTCCATCCTCTGCATGACCATGATTAGGTGTGCCTGACTTGGCTGTACTTTAGAACCACCTGGAGGATTTAAAAAATAAATAAGCAAGGCCGGGCCCGGTGGCTCACGCCTGTAATCCTAGCACTCTGGAAGGCCGAGGCGGGTGGATTACTCAAGGTCAGGAGTTCGAGACCAGCCTGAGCAAGAGTGAGACCCCGTCTCTACTATAAATAGAAAGAAATTAATTGGCCAACTAAAAATATATAGAAAAAATTAGCTGGGCATGGTGGCACATGCCTGTAGTCCCAGCTACTTGGGAGGCTGAGGCAGAAGGATTGCTTGAGCCCAGGAGTTTGAGGTTGCTGTGAG